>RCUC01130678.1:0-56410 GCA_003697995.1 Taxidea taxus jeffersonii
CAGACAAGTAGCCGACTGAGCCACCCAGGCGCCCCTACGTCATACTTTATATCTTAGGAATTGATGTGGAAATCAACGTTGGAATTTCTACCTGTTAGGAGGAACTTCTCTCCAGATGCTGTCAGGTGGTAACCTCAGGGCTATTAGGTGGCATTGGAACACGTCTTGCCGGATTTGAGGTTGTGGTTAAGAAAGCTTACTCATCTCCATCTTTAAAAAAAAAAAAAAAATCCTTCACTAGAATGTCAGAGGTCCTCTTGCCTGCTTCACAGAACATCAGGGCTTCAGTTAGAACCCAAGAGGACTTTTCTTTTGAAGAACTAAGGTATAAGGAGATTAATTAGCTATAATCAAGTTAAGAAGTTACTCAGGGAAAGATCAGACCCTAGGAATCCAGAGCCTCCACATTTATTGCCATTATGCTGCTCCACAAACCTGAGAACACAGAGCCATCCCCAGGCCACACAAGGGCTGGGAGTAAAATCCACAGTAGGTTGGCATTAACTTTCTACCTAGGCCTGAGGTTAATCAGGGTTATAATAATTAAGTTGAAATAGCAATAAAATGTTAGCAGAAACTGCATCATCTTATGATTGTGTGTGTGTGTGTGTGTGTGTGTGTGTGTGTGTGTAGAGGGAAAGTACAAAATCATTTATGCTAAGCTTAACTGCCAATAAAATATTTGTGTTAATTTTTTAAAAATGAGAATGTATATAAGGCACTCCACTGAACATGCAGGCTCTAAGGACACTTAGAATATTCATTTATTGTTAAAATGGCCATACTACCCAAAGCAATCTACAGATTTAATACAGTCGCTATCAAAATACCAACAGCATTTTTTACAGAATTAGAATAAACATATGCATGGAATCACAAAAGATCCTGAAGAGCAAAAGCATTCTTGAGAAAGAAGAATGCTGGAGGTATCATAATCCCAGATTTCAGGACAGACCACAAGGCTAGGATCCGGACTCCTGCTAAACAGGATAGTACTGGCACAGACAGAAACCTAAATCAATGGGACAAGAGTGGAGAGCCCAGAAATAAACTTATGCTTGGATGGTCAGGTCATCTATGACAAAGGAGGCAAGAATATAAAATTCAGAAAAGATGGTTTTTTCGACAAACAGTTCTGGGAACACTGGACGGCTACATGCAGATATACCTAGAGCACTTTCTTACACTGTACACAAAAATAAACTCAAAATGGATTAAGGACCTAACTGTGAGACCTGAAACTATGGAACTCCTAGAAGAGAACATAGGCAGCAATTTCTTTGACATCAGCCATAGCAACATTTTTCTAGATATGTCACCTCAGGCAAGGGAAACTAAAGCGAAATCAAACTATTCAGACTATGCCAAAATAAAAAGCTTCTGCACAGTGAAGAAAGCCATCAATAAAATGACAAGGCAACCTACTGTAAGGGAGAAGATATTTTAAATGACATATCCAATAGGGGGTTAATATCCAAAATATATAAAGATCTCTTATAACTCAGCACCAAAAACAAAACATAAACAAATAATCTGATTTAAAAATGGGCAGAGGACCTGAATAGACATTTTTCCCAAAGAAGACATCCAGATGGCCAACAGACATGTAAAAGGATGCTCAACATCACTCATGATCAGGGAAATGCAAATCAAAAGCACAGTTAAATACTACCTCATGCCTGTTAGAATGGCTAAAATCAAAAACACAAGAACAACAAGTGTCAGCAAGGATGTGGAGAAAAAGGAACCCTCATGCACTACTGGTGAGCTTGCAAACTGGCGCAGCCACTGTGGTAGACAGGATGGAGGCGCCTCAAAAAATTAAAAATAGAACTACCTTACAGATCCATTAATTCCACTACTGGATATTTACCCAAAGAAAACACAAACACTAATTTTAAAAGATACATGCATCTCTATGATTTATTGTATGATTATTTACAATAGCTAAAATCTAAAAGCAGCCCAAGTGTCCATGAATCAATGAATGGATAAAGAAGACGTGGTTTATGTACACAATGGAATATTACTCTGCCATAAAAAAGTGTGAGTTTTGCCATTTGCAACAACATGGATGGACCTAGAGGGTATTATGCTAAGTGAAATAAGACAGAGAAAGACAAATATCATATGCTTTCATTCATGTAGAATTTAAGAGACAAAACAAATGAACAAACAAACAAAAAGGAGACGCCCAAAGAAAGAAAGAAAAGAAAAGAAAAGAAAAGAAAAAACAGGCTCAAATACAGAGAACAACAAGGTGGTGGTTGCCAGAGGGGAGGTGGGTGGGAGGATGGCTGAAATAGATAAAGGGGGTTAAGAATGTACTTACCATGATGAACACTGAGTAAGGTACAGAATCGTTGAATCACTATATTGCACACCTGAAACTAATAGAGCACTATATGTGAATTAAATAACAAAAGAAAATAAAATACTCATTTATCTGGTAAAATTCTAATAAGCAAATATTACATGCCAAGGGTCCAGAAGATACAGCAATAACCCTATTTCTGCCTTCAAGGAGTACGCCATTGTTCATAGGTGGACAGACGTCTCCAGAAGGAGAGAAAGTACCATACCAGCCACAATAAGCTAACAATGTGGACTTGAGGGTCAGACACATGAATTCTCATCTGGTGCTCATGAGCTGGGTGACCTTGAACAAGTAATAACACTTCAATGTGACTCATTTCCTGTGTCATGGTAACACCTGCTTCATGAAATAAGTAGTATAATGACAAAGTGAGACTGAGAAATGGAATTACATAAAACTGCCCATCTCATGCCTTGTAAATACTGGACTTTCGGTAACTTAAGGCCCTTTTCCTTCCCCCCACTCTCAGCTCTAAGACCTACTAGGATTTAGAGGGAGAGGTACTCATGTGTCCATGCTGGAGGGGAGAAGAAAGATTTCAGGAGGCTGTAATTGACTGGACCTTGCAAGGTAAGCAAGAGAAGGAAAGATCTCAGGCGGTAGGAATGGACTAGGCCAAGGTGTGGCATGATAATTATGGTACACTGAGGAAAAGGTTGATTTTCTTAGGATCAAAATCAGGGAGGACTTTAAAAAATCTCTAATTAATTACCTCTGTTTTTGTAAGGAGTCCTAGGAGGAAGAGATTGAGATCCTGTTTGGAGCTAGAAAACCACCTGCTCCCAGGAAGCCTTTCTTTGATATAATGAACCTCCAATGTAATGCAGTGGTTGAGTCAAGCAAAGTCTTTGCCTTCAGGCTAACCTGGCCATGCCTTTGTCCTCACAGCAGTATACTGGACAGGTGGCAGAATCACTTTGAGTCTCAAATTCCTCTGGAATATGTGAATAATAGCAATAGAATACACCCATGGTATTGTTAAGAGTATTAGATATAAAGCCTTCAGAACGTATCAGGTATTCAGTAAGCACTCAATAGATGCTGGTTTCTTTTAAAAAATCTTTGCCTTACCTTCCTCCCTAGCATATACTATTTCAGATTGAAAGGAAGTAGCTAGCCTCTGACTTTGGGAGGGCAGGACTGTGCTTTTGTAATCTCTGTTTTATGGCCTGGGGTAGGGGGATGGTCACATGAATGACTGTCTGGGATATGATAGTCCGGGAATGCCTGTTGAATGGAATTGAACTTGCACTGGCTGGATCTTTTTTTTTTTTTTTAAGATTTTATTTATTTATTTGTGAGAGAGAGAGAGAGAGAGCGAGCACAGGCAGACAGAGAGGCAGGCAGAGGCAGAGGGAGAAGCAGGCTCCCTGCCGAGCAAGGAGCCCGATGTGGGACTCGATCCCAGGACGCTGGGATCATGACCTGAGCCAAAGGCAGCCGCTTAACCAACTGAGCCACCCAGGCGTCCCGCACTGGCTGGATCTTGTCATCATGCTATGGAGTGGAACTCAGGATGGAGTGAGTCAGTCTGGGAGGTTAGGGAAACTGGGTGCTGGAAAAAGCACCTGGGCTTTGGGGTCACAAAAGGCTTGAGCTTGAAAATCTCTATTTTAGGGCCATTTATTCTTGGCCTTGATTTTGTCTTCTGGAAAATGGGGATGGAAATCACTACTTCCTGGGGTTGTCATGGGAACCCAATGAGATACTATGCTAATATGTTACTAAACTATGAACTTTATGTGTGTTTGTGTGTGATAAGGTTTCTGGTACACAGTGGGTCCTCAGTGCACAATAAGTACCTGTTTGCTTCCCCTTCTCCCCTTTCCTGGGGTTAGGGAATTCAGCCACTTAAAGAGCAAGAAGGCTTACAACATGGTCCCCCCATGAGGCAATGCCAGGTCACACACCACCTCTACCTCTGTCCCCTGCCCAGGTGGGAAGGAGCACAGAGAGCTTGTATGCTGAGGGGCCTGTGTCGGCACCATCCAGGCAAGGTCAGGGCTTGGGAGGTAAGCAGCGAAAGTCTGAAGACTTGAGTTCCACCCACCTTCTCCACTAAACAGCTAGAGGCCTCCAGTCTTGCCCTCAGCAGGTTGGACCTGGGTTTCCTGCTTGTAAGTTAAGGAGGAGTACTTAGCAAGAAGGCTGTCTACCCTTAGTGTCTGGGGAGATATCAGTGTGAACACGGTTCACTCCTTCTCCCCCATAAGGAGGTCATGGTCTCTTATGGATAATGGACCAGTCCCTAGAATATTCTAGAATGTTGTGAAAAGTGCAAATAAATACACAGACGCAAGAACCCAGAGGAGTAAGTGGCTTTACCATCTCTAAACTCCTTTAGAAAGACAAGTGAAAGGCTCTGGAAGCATAAACCTGGCTTCTTAGTTAACACTCCCAGGGCGTGCCTCCTCTTGGGAAGGAGTTTTACCAGATGGGTCAGGATAGCTGGCTGTCAGGTTCAGGTTGAATATTCACTTTCCAGCTTTCTCTCACTCCAGATCTCTAGACACTCATTGGCAAGAACACTGTACAATGACCTGCTGGCCTTTTATCATCAGATTGACTCCATCCATCCTTACTTAGCCTTCAGAAGTCATCATGAAGGAGTCTCAGGGCCTCAGTTTCCCCATCATTCAAACTCAACAACCTAGAACAATGTTTCCAAATCTTTTGTGGCAGTGGGCATTCTTCTCCAAACAAATCCTCTCACAAAATCCTAATACATAAAATGGGAGGAGGCAGAGCTGCATCTGGTTGGGACATGGGGAGCTCTTCTCTCTCCTGTAAGCCTGGCTTTCTGGGGGCCACTGAATCTGGCCTGCTCCCTGTCTGGGGCTGTCTAGTAGAGCGACTGTCCTGCAGGTGATAGAAGGGAAACCACTAGAGGCAGCCTGAGGCTGGGAGGAGTCATGGTGGGCTTCCCGGTGGAAGTGATGCCTAAACAGAGCCTTGAAGGAGGAGTAGGCCTTTGTCGGGGAAGGAGGTGTGCTGGCATGCGCTCTAGACAGAGATTGACGTGAGCAGCAGGCAGAGCTGGGATCTAAGTGAAGAGGGTATTGGGGGTGGGGATGAGAACCTCCACCATGTGGTACGTGGGAAGCAGTAAGAAGACATAAATTGGGGAGATGGAAGGGCCCGGAACTTGATGAAACCTTCATGTGTCATGTTTGGAGTTTGCACTTGATCCTATGTGGATGATACCAAGTCCTTTAGGAGTTTTGAGTAGGGAAATATGGTAATTAGATTTTCAAAATATGTATCAGCAGCTTGATTTGGATACCATTCACGTACCGTACAATTTGGTAATTGGACTGTGGGACTAGAAACTAAATCACTTTGTCTACAAAGTGGCAAAGGGAGTAAAATCACTGGGGGATCATTCTGGACAGCCTCCAGCACTAAGCACCTGTTCTATTCCTGATTCATTGCTAACGACCCCAACCTGCCCTCCGTGAGTCTAAAAACCTCCTGAGGGGAAGGAACCTTCTAGGTCATGAACATCTGCGGCAGGCAAGCATAGAGGCTCTTGTGGGTGGCCAGGCAAGGGATAAGATGCTGGCCAGAAGGATGGTGGTGCTGAGGAGAGCCGGCTCTGGAGACAAATCCAGGAGCCTCTTCAGAGTCCTGGCCTGGGGGAACTGTGCGCAGGCCTTGACTTCTCTGGGAGGACCAGGAAGGTCTGGGAAGGAACCTGCTGGAGGAGAGGGAGGAAAGGAAATGGGGTGAGAGGACACCCACTGAGCCACAGGGAGAAGAGAAAGCCCAGAAGCAGTTAATCCTGCTGGTTGAATTGTTTCTTTAAACGACACTCTAAAATCAAATAGACGCAATAAAAACATAGTAGCCTTTTCATTAAACATGCCACAGAGGCCCCTTGTTCTGCAGCCATTGTCAATCAGATCTGGGCCATTGTCTCTTTCCCCAGCCCCCCATAATTGGCATCTGTCTGGGAGAAAACAAATAAATACCAGGCTGGCATTTTAACTAGGGCAGCCAGGAGTGTGGTTGCTCCTTCCCAGAGTCTGCTCAGCCAGCAGGGCAGGGGAGGGTCCTGAAGAGGAGTGGGCACAGACAGAAGGTCCCGCGAGCTACAGCTCTCTGCCCCTCACCCCCTCCCCAAAGATGCTGCTCTGAGCTTTGCCCCAGATCACTGTCTAGAGAGTACTTTTCTCTGCTTTCTGTCTGCAGAAGCCCCTGGGACCTAGTCTGTAGGAAGGCTTCATTGTGGGGATTTTGCCTTCAGGAACACAAGGGAAAAAGAACTTGTGGACGCATTCTCTGGCTGACTTTGGTACAACCACTTATTAACAATCTC
Source organism: Taxidea taxus jeffersonii (assembly GCA_003697995.1). Lineage (NCBI taxonomy): Eukaryota > Metazoa > Chordata > Mammalia > Carnivora > Mustelidae > Taxidea > Taxidea taxus. The sequence goes on from RCUC01130678.1 coordinate 6,696, forward strand.
GCACCATGGCCCTCTTGTTAAATAATACACAGAGAATTAAAGTAGCATGGTTAATTAGTAATAGCAATATTGCAGTACGAGGAAATACGGCTCCCATGATTACCTAGTAAGAATAGCATAGTCACAGCATCCGTATTAACTGAGAGTTCTGTACCACCGTTGTCGCAGCTACTACTTTGGACAGCAGGTTTAGGGATGCCTGGGTGGCTCAGACGTTGGGTGCCTGCCTTCAGCTCACGTCATGATCTCAGGGTCCTGGGATCAAGCCCCACATCCGGCTCCCTGCTCAGTGGGAAGCCTGCTTCTCCCTCTCCCACTCCCCCTGTCATTGTTCCCTTTCTTGCTGTCTCTGCCTATCAAATAAGTAATTAAAATCTTTTTTTTTAAAGATTTTATTTATTTATTTGTCAGATAGAGAGAGAGCACAGGAGCCAGCACAGGCAGACAGAGTGGCAGGCAGAGGCAGAGGGAGAAGCAGGCTCACTGCTGAGCAAGGAGCCCGATGTGGGACTCGACCCCAGGACGCTGGGATCATGACCTGAGCCGAAGGCAGCTGCTTAACCAACTGAGCCACCCAGGCGTCCCTAAATAATTAAAATCTTAAAAAAAAAATGGTCAGCATGTTTATATACAAGTGGTTCTCGTTGATCCCAGCAGTTATGTTCTATCAAGTGGCCACGAATGCTGAATTACTGAAGACTGTGAAGGGGAGAGCAAGGTTCCTGCCAGCTTCTGGTCAGAACATTTTCATCAGCCGATCAATACATAATCTCCTGCGTATTCCTTGTAAAAGCACCTTTTTAAAATATATATTGTTGATTCATTAACATCAAACTCACAGCTAATGGTGCTATAACTCATGCCTGAATGGAGCTTAGCTAATCCACGTATTTTCTTGTAAGGCACATACATCCTAGCCTTCTCGCTTAGGGGCACTAGATAGCACCCATCACTGTGCTTGGAGCCATTTTAAACAGCAAAATCACCCACGAAAATGTGAAAAATGTGGCACTAAATAGACCGCGAAAAGGATACTTGTTTACAGTAGGAGAGCTGTAACAAGAACTCAGAGCATTGCCTCCTTCGGCCTCAGCTGGGAACGCGTGCATCAGGAAACTCAGATTTCCACATTGCACGCATGGCCGTGAAGGGCCACGAGAGTGCAATGCGTCTAGATGTGTAGGTTACTAATGCATTTCAGGGAGTAGGCAAAGTCGCAAGTACATATTCTGCAAATGAGGATTAACTGTACTTGATTTCACTTATTTTCTCACTCGAGCCAGCAACTCCCATTGTTTAGTATAGAGAACTAAGGTTCCCAGTGTTCAGACGGCTGGAATGTGGTTTCTTATGTTACACCAGGAGTCTGTTACCTACAGCCCATGGGCCGGCTGCCGATTCTTTGTAAATAAAGTTTTATTGAAACAGTCAGACTCACGTGTTCACATACTGCCTGTGTAGCTACTTCTGTGCTGCAGTGGAGAGCAGATAGCCTAGAGAGACTGAAATATTTACAAACCAGCTCCTTGGGGGAAAAGTTGGCTGTATTATCCGCAATTCTCTCTGAATTCAGAAGGGAGAAAGTTCTTTCTGGTCTCAGTTCCAGAATGGTTTGCGCTTTTCTTAAACACTTGGTTTATTTTCTCTTGAACATTGGGAATTTTATAGCTGATTATGTTTCCTTCTTTACAATGATATTAAGAACTCAAAGCCTAAATGGCTGGACATCCCTGGCACTCACATGATAGGGACAAAAAGCATCTTCCATTTTGGTTCTGCTAGAAGGGAGTTAGGTTATCTTGACATGGTAAAAATTCTGGTCAATCTATAGAAGGTTGACCAGAAGGCATCTGGAACGTTCCAGTAATGAGGTGTCTTATCTGCGGCAGGACCCAGATTCTGGGTGAGTGGTGGTATTCCATAAGGAGACAAAGACCTACTATCTGCAAATCATATTTTTAGCTATCTACTATTTATTGAGAATTTATTATGTGTTAGACACTGGACTGAGTGCTAGATATGGCTCATATTATTGATTCTCTATGGCATATAGTATATAGACCAAGAGCCTCTAGTCCCTGGAGGAAAGTATGATAATCCCTTTTGACAGATGAGGAGACCAAGGACTGAAGATGTTAAGTAATTTCTTCTTGGTCACAAAGCAGGGAAGTAACAGATTTGAGATTGGAAGCCATGTGTGTCTGAGTCTAAAACAAATTCCTTACATGTCCTCCATCATTCTAGATAGCTTCCCCAGTGTCAGCCTTCATCCTTGCAGCTATTAGAATTAAGACCATGGGCTGCCTTCTGACATCCTCCTCATGTGAGGACCTTCATCTCTGGGTCTGAACAGAGGAGGCAGCCTCTGCAGAACACCGGGGTGAGGCTCGGTGAGAGCCGTGCGAGGAGAAGACGCACAAAGGTCAATGAGGAGGTTCAGCAGTCATGCAGGTGTGTGAGGCCGGTGGGCGGGATGCTGGTGCGGGCAGGGTGGCCGGGGGCTGGGCGGGTGGGTGCAGGAGGCAGAACCGGCCAGATGCGAGACTGACTTCATGAGATAGTGAGAGGGCGACGAGGGTGGCTCCCCATTTCTGGCTGAAGTGACTAGGTAGATGGAGGGTCATTGTCTGTGACTGGAGAGAAGGTGAGGAGCTGGTTCTGTGCAGCCTGAGCTTGGCGCTGCCAGGAGCTAGCCAAGGGTAATGTCCGCCGGCCAGCAGTGGTAGCCTTTGTCCCACCCTGGCTTGGAGTTCCTCATTTGTGTAGAGGCCTGTCTCTCCCACCAAACTCTGCCATGGAAGGGCAAAGAGCTTTTGTTTAATGACTGCAAAAGCTTCCATTTTTGTTTTGTTTTGTTTGTTCTGGTTAGTCTTTCTAGATGGCTGTGAAAGCCTCCCAGGTCTCCAGCCTCCTTGGTCACTTGGGCTGTGCCTGTAAGAAAAGTGAAAGCTCTGCTTTGGTCAATTCAGAGCCTCCTCTGTCTCTATCAGAACCAATAAATACATGCTGTCACACTGTTATTGCACCTCCTAAACTCTTTAGTACACAAGGTAAGTGGAAGGTTGTAAAGACTCTGTTAAGGAAGCCTCTGGTGAGACTGGAAGCACATGTAAAGGCTGGTACCTTTCAGACGGATGGGCTTTGGGGCACAGGAGCTTAGCCCCCACACTCCCCCTTCGCTCATTGTTCCTCTTCTTTGGCAACAACATCAGTGATTATTTATTGAACATCTGGGCATCAGAATAAAGCGAGGTACTTTCTAGCTCTAACATGGAAGCTCATGAGAACATGCATTTTTGTCTGCTTTGTTCATTGCTGCATTTCCTGGACCTAGACTGTGATTGGTGTGCTTGGTACATAGTAGATTCTCAGTAAGCCTTTACTGAGGGAGTGAAGGGGGAAAAAAAAAGATACTTCCCTTTGATGAGGAAGATCTATCCATTCAGCCAACATTTGCTGAGCTTTGTCAGATCCCAAGTCTGACCTCAGGAACACAAAGAAGAGGAGGTCATCCTTGCACTGAAGAAGTATTAGTGAAGGAGACCAACTGGTCAGAAGATCACAGATACTCCTAGGAGAAGTGTTACAATAGGGATCTGAGCCGAGTGCTGGGAGAGGCCAATGAGATGCTCCTTACTCTAGCTGGGAGACCAGGGAGGGCTTCAGAGAGGAGGTGGCATTTGACTTGGATCTTAAGGGATGAGTAAGAGTTCCCTGAGTGGGAAATAAGAAGGGCATCCAGACTGAAGAAATCTTTGGGGGAGGGCACTGAGACAGTGCTGTGGTCATGTACAAGGAGTCACACAGGGCAGAGGATGGCACATGGGAATAGGCGCTGTATCCTCTCAGCCCAGAGAAAGACGAATTTTTTATCTGGATTCCCCAGTCCCTCCCTACCTTCCACTTTATCATCCTACTAGACAAAGAGAAGAGGATAGAGTTAATCTGTGGAGAAAAATGTTGAAAAAACATCCCACACGAGGAAGGCAGGGATACATGCAAGAAAAAAAATTAAAGCCAAATGGCTCAGAGCAGCACTTTTATAAATACAATATTCTAAATGATCTGACAGTCACATTTAACAAAAATGAAACAGGTGAAATTAATTTTAATAATATATTTTATTTAACACGGTATGTTCAAAATATGATACCGTGTCCACATGTAGTTAATATAAAAATCTATTGATTAAAATTTTAAGTTCCTATTTTGATGCTCACTCTTTGACCTGTGTAATGTGTTTCGCATGTACAGCATGTATCAGTTTGGACAAGCCATGCTTCAAGGGCTCGGTAGCTGCATGCAGCCTGTGCAAGCTAGACTCCTAAACTCTGTAGAATCCAGGTCAATCCGGGCTCCCCCACCCCCCACCCGAACTCACCGGATTGCACATTCATCCCTGCACACAGCATTTACAGAATGCCTGCTCCAGACCTGGAGTTTCCGGTTTGAATTCAGACGAGAAACGGTGTGTGTCGCCAGCAAGTGTGCCCTTCTTTGCATTTCAGGCCACGAGCTAGCCACCTGCAGGGTACTGGGATCTGTCTGTTCATTAGGGATCTCAAACTGGGGCCTCGAGGCCATACAGTTGGCAGATACTTTGGATTTGGCTCTTTGAATTTCCCTGTACTGTGTCTTCAAAACATTATAACCCACTGGGGGTACGCTTCATCAGTTTAGCATTTCTTGCTCCGTACCTGGCCCACATCACTCATGACGTTACCTGTGGGTCGGCTGCAGACACAGGTGTTTAAGAACCCTGGGTCAGATGTCTTTAAGAAATCCCCAGACTGGAGCACTTTTGAAATATACCAGTTTCTGGGCCCCAGCCTCAGAGATTGTGATTTGGTTGGTCTGAGATGGGGATGGGGACCATGTATTTTTTAAAAGCTCTACCCAGTGATTTTTGTTCACTTTCTAACATGCTACTCTGAGAACCCACAGCCCAGAGAGGCTGTTTGTTTCAGCCAGAGTCACAGAGTACGCCAGCCTCCTAACTCTCAATTGACTGCTGTTTTCCCCAAACAGCACTGAGGGCAAAGGAGCCTTAAGAACCTTCTGGAACCTTCAGGAGGCATTACATACACCAGGAGCTTGGAATGTAGAGTCAGGAATCTATAACCACCGTGTTGCCTCTTCAAGAACAAAGCCCTTGTCGGTTTACCACTCTGGGAAGATTGCCAGGCTCAAGTATTAATAATAATCTCTTTGTTTTTTAAATGCTTTATAATTGCATAAATAAAGCTTACTTTCTCTTCTTTAATGGTAATGAGGCTTATTTGACTGATTGGTTGATTAATAATACTCTAATTCCTTTGCCAACAAAACAAAAAGACCAAAAGTGAATGCGGGGTGCTCGTGGCCTGGAATAAGGAACAGTGATTGTGGCCATCCTTTCATGGCCCTGATACCTCAGGGGCGGGGGTGGTCAGTTTCTGCATAGACACTGATAAGTAAGGGCTACTGTCAGCTTGAGGAAGCTGGCCCTTGCATTTCCTGGGGGGATGGTCCCCAACACCTTTTCTTTTTCCTCACATTATCCAACGTCTAACCTATGAGAGCTGGTGGAGGATGTTCGTCTCTGGTTTCAGTACCAGCAATGGTTGCACTCTATCTGCTTTAGCATCGTGCGTGCCCTTGTAGACACTGAAAGCGGTGAAACTGATCCTATTTGCTGCTTCCCACTGGTTGCCAGGAAACTCAAAGCCAAACCCCAGTCCTACCAGCCACACACACAGAGTCCTCAGCATCTGTTTGGTGTGGTAAGGACAGCTCGCACTTGTTGAACATTCGCCGTCTACATGGACTTCTTGCATACTGCACGTTCCTGAACAACTAGAGTGGAAATGCCCTTTTTACAAATCAAGCAATGTGTTCAGTGCCATTAGGGAATAAGGGAACATTTAAATCGGGGATCCCTTTGCTGTGAATAATGACCTCCTTATGCCACTGCATGTGCTGCGTCATTTGCAGGTTTTCAGACTCGCTCTTGACCTACAGAGGAGGTCAGCTGGGCCCGGCTGCTGCCTCCGACTTGGCTGTGAACTTCAGCTCTCTTTTTCTGAGCCCAGAACAGCCCCTGCTCTGGCTACAGGTCACCAGGGCTAAGCTCTGCCAGGGGCCTGTGGTTGTGGGTGGCTTTGCACGGAAGCACATTGGCCCAGAGGCAGAGGGAAAGGGGCGGGCTTGTACCGGTCACCTGCCTCCTTGCAGTGGCTTCCTGATAGATAGCAGATGGAGAGACAGGGTAGCTAATGAGGTCGGCATTCTGGCCAAATGCTTTCCATCTTCCTCTCACCACTGAGCCCATTGGAAAAGAATGTTGGGCTTGGGCGGGTGGTTCAGGGAGAGCTAGAAAAGCTGAACTTTCACCAAAGGGGCTGGGGGAGGGGGTGGCTTAAGGAATAGTATGCACCGATTCAGTGGGACTCAACTCAGTGAATATGAAGCATCTTCAGTATCAGTCACCTTTAGGTGTCACCCCATGTATTCCTAAAATAGCTTTTAGGAATTCCACGTACCTTTTGTTATCCCTCCGTTTAGCTGAGCTGTGTAAAAGGCTCAGAGATGTTCAGTAACTTGGCCAGGATCACATAGCTGGGGTTTGAATCCAAGTGTCTCTCTCCCTGAAAACCAAATGCACCGAGCTGCTTCTACCATTCACTGTGTCACACATTCCTTGTTAGATCGTTTTCAAAGGTACAGCTTGGGGTCTCATTTCCGAGGCATCTCTTCTTGCTGTAGTGAGGAAACGGGGGTGGGAAAGAGATTGACCTTCCAAGTATCAGGGGGAAAGGGGTGGAATGAGCAGTTTACACTTACAAAATTTATTTTCAGCTCTCGCCAGGGGTAGTAGTAATTTAATCATCAAGACTGGCATCCCCTGTCTTGGGGGCTCCCTGCCCCGGGCCAGATGTTTTTGTTGAATCTGATAATTTCAAAGAAAGGTCCAGATTGGTGTGTCCAATCAATGGCTGGCCTCCGTGAATAGGACGCCTGGATGAACACAGGAAACCATCAGCGAACAGCGTGCTTGACAAGTCCCTGCCTTTCCATCCTCTCCCGCACAGCAGCCCCGGGAGGCAGGCATCATGACTGGCCCCATTTTACTGGTGAGAAGACTGAGCCCCCCAAGACGTTCCAAGTCAAGCGCAGAGCTGGGACACATCCTGTCAGGGAAGGGTCAAGCCTGCTTCCTGGTACTTACAGGCGCTCACAAACCATTGCAACTTCAGATTTCCGGCTCTGAGACTTTTTCCTTCCATCACACCATCTCTGCCTGGAGAAAAAGCAATCTATCCTGAAGGCTATTTTTCTCAAAATATTAAAAAAAAAAAAACCCTTGCCAGGCTATGATCTCATGTTCCTCCGCATGAACATGAGATCTTTGGAGTCTTCATGAACCACGCACATGACTTGCTTTCATCCATCTGGGGGTTATAAGAAACCAAATGTTGGCAGCATAACATCTTTCTTTGGAGGAGCTGCCCCTGTATTTTTCTCTAGGGATCGAGGAAGAAACTTGAGAGGTGGTAGAGGCTTTGTTTTGTCAAGATCTGGGCCTTTTATTTACTTAGTTATTTGAGATAGAAAAGCAAGAGAGAGAGCGCTCAAGCAGTGGGAAGGGGCAGAGGGAGAGGGAGAAGCAGATTCCCTGCTGAGCAGGGAGCTTGATGACATGGGGATCCAATCCCAAGAACCCAGGGATCATGACCCAAGCCAAATGTAGGCGCTTAACTGACTGCCACCCAAGCACCCCAAGATCTGGGCTTTTTAAACAGTTTCGTCCCTCCACATACCCTAGTATCCCTCCTCCTTAAGAAAAAAACAGTCTCCTAAGATGTGTAAATAAACCACCAGGTCCTATGGCACCCATGGCTCTCTTTCATGCATTCTTTGCCTGGCCCTCAAACACGAAGGAGAGTGGGAAGAGTTCACTCAAGGGTCACCGGTGTGGGGCTCAGACCCAAGCCACCCAAGAGGGAAAGGCAGGTTGGAATCCGGAGGAGCCATCGGATGACTGAGAGTGTGTGAATTCCAACAGGTCATAGGACCGGTCAGAGTAGAGAGGGAACACAGGAGGGCACCAGGCTGTGTTGAGTGCCCTTGATACACCAGGTCATTTCCATCTGGGTTCCCCTTTTTTTTCTCCATCAACCCTGTAAAGTTGCAAGGTGAAGAAATTGTTCAAGGAGTCACAACAGCTTGTCCCAGGCCCATAGTTCATCCAAGGCAGAATGGGAGCCAGAGCCCAGAGATGCCAAAGCTGGAGACAGGATCAGGAAGGAGCAAGGCTTGCTAACATAGGGGCATGCAGTCCTCATGTACCCCGTCTGGTCTGGGCTCAGAAGTGTATGACCTAGAAGAAAGATTGGATCTATTCAGACAAGCTATATTACATAGGCCTAGCCCTGTGTGGTCCAATGCAGTAGCCAAAAGGTCATATAGAATATTGAAATTTAAATTAGTTAAAATAAAATAAAAAATTCGGTCCCTGGGTTGCAGGAGCCACATTTCAAGTGTTTAATTCTATAAGTGACTGGTACTGTATTGAACAGCCCATAGACCATTTTCCATGATGACAGAACGTTCTATTAGACAGTGCTAGTCTCAGAGGTTCGGAGTCAGCCAAACTGGAAAGTGAACAGTTCGAATCAGCTCTGTGTCTGAACTTCCAGCCCAGGCCTGGCCCAGAGCGGGAGGAGGGCACAATGCTAACCTCTCCTGCAGGCACTGTTGGTGGCTGGAGCTCAAATTCCCATGGCCCTTGTTGTGTGTCCCATTCTTTTAGTCTCCTTTTAGCCTGGCTAAGCTTCCGCATTGGCTCTGTGGGCCCCGCAGCTCCCACTGATGTGCACCCCAGATTTCCCGAGTCCACTCTGAACATTGTATGCTCATTGTATACCCTCTTTACAACATTCAGTCCCGTTATTTTATCCTGAGTATATCCAGAGTGAGGCCTGGCACAAAAACCATAGGAATCTGTGAAATCATAGCACTGTAGAAAGACAAATCGGTCAACGGTCATGACAGCCTTGTGATAAGGGTTTGTTGCAGGCCTTCATTCATTCATAAATGATGATGGAGGCCCCTAGTATGAGTGGGGCACAGTCAGTACAGAAAGTGATATTTAGGAAGGAGTGGCTATTTCCTTGGTAGGTTGGGTGAAGGTGTAAATGGAGTCAAACATGAGCAAGGCCACTGGGCAGCACCGCCCCAAATCTATGTGGTCAGGGGGCCTCCTTGGATGCTGGGCGTCAGGTCACAGGTAGGGCAGGTAGGGACAGTGTGCATCCGGGACTCGAAATCAGAGAGCAGCCCCGAGACAGTGAATTGAGTGGGGTACCAGGCTGTGGACTGAGGGCCCTAGGGTTTTAGGGCAAAAGGCAGCTGGAAAGTCCCCTAAACCCCTTTCACAGGGGACAAACATGAGGCCTGGAGAGGAACAAGGAGTGCTGGGACTTGGTGGCAGAGCTGCACCCAGAACCCCAGCCCCCAGCTCCTTGGCTGGGACCCTTCCTCTCCTCTCTTCTGTTTTCCAAGGGGCCGTGCTTAATCGTAGTCCACATTGCTTACCACTCTGTAATGTGGCCACTCCCCACGAGGGTAACTCCAACCCCAGCAGCCTTAGGGAATTTAGGTCTCAGGGAAGGAGGGCACAGAGCAGAAGCAGTGGAAGTGAGACTGGATCCCAAAGGAACCCATTAGCCACCTTGTGTAGAGGTTGTGAATATGAACTCTAGCCAGAAGACCAGGGCTGGGATCACAGCTCTGCCCTTTACTAGTTATATGACTTTGGGTGAGTTACTTCATTTCTCTAACTTCTAGGCCTCACTGGAGTGATAGTGACCTACATTCCAGGCTTGTGCAGCAGAATCAAGAAGTTATCTTATCTGGAGTCTTTGGAAGGGTATCTGGTCCATTAGAAGCACCATATGTGTGTTAAGGTTGTTATTACAAAGTCTGAGGTTCCTTCTTAAGCAGATTTGTCCCCTGTCGTGGAGCTAGGTGTGTGATCTGACCTGTGTACTGAAAGGGAAGGGGGCAGGAAGTCTGCACTCCCAGCACAACTTAGGCGACCTGCACTCCATGCTCTGTGCGAGCTGGTTCAGACCACCTCTTGTGCTCCTGCTGAAATAGAGCATGTACCCTGTTCCATCCTGTACTGTAAATAGTTTGAGTCTTTGGCTTCTCTTCCCTATCAGAAAATAAACATCTTAAGAGCAGGAGCTGCATTTTATTATTTAGTAACAAAGGTTAGAGACTTAGGCCTTGAGTTAGAAAATATGGATTCAAATGATTCCCTCTGAATGATACAGCTTCACTTAACCTTGCTTTGTTTAATTATTTTTTTCAAGATTTTATTTACTTATTTGACAGAGATAGAGAGCACAAGTGGGGAGAGGGACAGAGGGAAAGGGAGAAGCAGGCTCCCCGCTGAGCAGGGAGCCCAATACGGGACTTGATCACAGGACTCTAGGATCATGACCTGAGCCAAAGGCAGACGCTTAACGTCTGAGCCACCCAGGCACCCCACTCTATTGAATTATAATTCATAAATCACCCATGTACAATACAGTGGCTTGCAGTAGACTCACAGAGTTGTGAAACCATCATCACCATCAATTTTAGGACATTTACATCACCCCAAGAAACCCATACCCATTCTCTAGCACTCCTGGGATGGTTGATGGAGCATTAAATGAAACTATGTGTGGGAACAGGCCTTAACACAAGGCCTGGAACACAGCTGGTGGCTAAGTGGTATCTGTCCCACAGGCCCTGGCACAGGGCGTGGTCCAGCTTAGTTGGATTGGACTCCTCCACGCCAGAAACACGAAGGCAGCTCTGCTAGGCCCTCTTGCCAAAGCCTGAGGAGGCTGAGATCCCTTGCAGAGGTCTGCTGCCAGGCATTCCTTATGCTGGGATGCAGGCTGAGGTGTTGGGGCATGGGGTTCAGCAGAGGGGGAGGTGTTGGCTAGGAAATTTCCCATATGCGAAGTCCAGTCTGCATGACTCGTATCAGAAATTACCCAGGAGCTGGCGTCCTTCTCCAAACCTGTAAGCCCAGGGCAGAGAGAAACAGTGGCCCCTGTGCCTCATGGCGAATTGTCGTTCAAGAATAGCCACTTGAGCCCAGGTGATTACAAACCAATCTGGCTTCTCTTTGAAAGTGATCTTGTTTTCTCCCCTTTCTTTCTTTCTGCTTCCAATAAAAAGACATTCCAGGCTCAAAACACATCATTTTCCTAGCCCAATGTCTTCTTGATCAAGGAGAGAGAGGAATGGCATGGCTCAGGGTAGGACTGGTCATTTTCTGCATATGGGCCCCGAGAAGATGGCACAGAGCCAGGGATCTTGCCTGGGTAACCACAGTACATGACAACCAAGGACAGTTCTTGTCTGTTTTCTCTCTTAATTCCTTCCTAGCACCCAGTGTAGTGGCCAGTGCATAGTAGGTGTTTGATGGATACTTGCTGATTGAATTAATGGTTTATGGGGATGGATGGATGGTTGGATAGAAGGATGGATACATGCATGGAATAGATAGATGGATGGATGGATGGATGGATGGATGGATGAATGGAAGGATGGGATGGGTGGATGAATGGGGTGGTGGATGGATGGATGAATGGATGGGATGGATGGATGGATGGGATTGACGGGATACATGGGTGGTAGATTTCACTAGAATGTAGTTCTGGAAAGGCAGGGTTTTCATCTGTTCACTGATCTATATCTGATACCTATGCTTAGTGCATAGTAGACACTCACTAAATGTTTGTTGTTGGAATGGGTAAATGGGGGCACCTGGGTGGCCGCAGTTAAGCGTCTGCCTTCATCTCAGGTCGTGATCCCAGGGTCCTGGGATTAAGCCCCACATTGGGCTCCCTGCTCAGCGGGGAGTCTGCTTCTCTCTCTGCTTCTCCCCTTGGCTTGTGCGCTCTCTCTCACTCTCTCTTGCTCTCTCTCTCTCAAATAAATAAATAAATTCTTTAAAAAGGATGAAATGGGTGACTGGATGGATGAGAGAGTGGATGGATGATGGATGAATACTAGTCTACTTTCAAAGAGCACTTTACAGTTTATATCGCTTACGTTGTTCAATCCTCAGCCAAGCTGTGCAATGTAGTCTGGGCAGGTACATAATTGGCCACCCCCTCCTTCGAGCCAACCAGTATTCTCAGGACTGTGTGACCACTTCTGTTCCAGGAACACCCTCCAACTTTCTTCAGAACAGTGAGCTCCTCCAAGCCCAAGTATAAATCTTACTCCTATTTCTAGTAAGGCACACAAGGCCCGGCACACTTTAGTCTGTATTTGTGGACCAAGTATGTTCAGTCACTGGCACTTTGGAATGGACCAGAGAAGTGACAAAACCAGTCCTGGCCACACAGCTAGTAGGTGGTAGAGCAAGGACTGAGCCTTGACTTCGGACTGTCCATCCGGGGCTTGTTTCATGTCAAATGAGAGTGAAGATTTGCCTTTCTCTAGAGAAAGGGGCAGCCCACATGAATAATTAACAGAGCCATCCTTCTTGGGAGCTGGGGAGCCAATGACAAGCCCCATTTCCTGAGTCTTCCTGGTTAAAATGACTGCATCTGCCCAAGTCGCCTGGCGCTTTTAGCAGACGGGTATTAGGTGATGTGCTCAGAAGCCTGGCCATCTACTGGTATTTAATGGAGTCACTGCCAGGAAAGATTCCCTAGGGCAGGAGGGGGATGAGATTTAGAGATTGAAGCAGGAAACTTCTTACTTTTGGAAACTGGTGTTCTGTGAGTCATGGCCCCTTTTGATCAAGGCAGACTTGACCCTTGTGAAATGAAGCCCTGTCCCAGTCCTTGTCGGCCAAGAATGAGAGGTTGTGTGGCATTGTTGAAGGGTGCTAGCCTTTGGCTTCACAAAGACTGGGGTTCGGATACCCCGGCTCAAGGCAGCAGTTAAAGGGGAGGAAGTCAATGCCTTCTGAGCATCCAGTTCACGCCAGGTCACTTGTCCTAGTGTTGAGAGGCATGAATTCACTTAACTCTTTCCCATAACCCCTTGGGGTATACTTACAGCTGTTTGCATTTGGTGCCTGAGGAAATCAAGGCTCAGAAAGGTCACATGTCTTGCCAAGGTCTCACCGTTAGTAGCTGGTAGAGAGGCCTGTTTGGTCAGACTCTAAAACCCTTTCTACCTCTGCACACGACAAGCCACCACACCTTTCTCCTCCATCTCCTCACTAATGTAAGGAGGTTAATACTAGATTTTCCTTCTGCTCAGTCTGTACCATGAATCAAGCAACCCTTCCAATCACAGGTGTTTGCAAGAAGGCTGGAAGTCTTCTGCCAGAGCAGGCTCGCATTCTGCAGGCTATTTGCACCTACAGTGCTGGCGGATTCTCAGATGACAGGTCTTTTGAACATATGCCAATATCTTAACCCTTCTAATTAAAACCACATTATCTGTGATGATTTTTAATGATAGCATTTGCAGAGTTGGGATACTCTCTGGTCTCAAGTTCAGTTTGAGGTTTCCCTTCTGAACAGCACATGCAGTGGCCTTGATTATGGTCTGCTGGAGAGTCTTCGTGATCTGCCCTGGTAGCCTATGTATTTTCCTTCGTTCCAGAAGCTTCTACTTGGGGCAGCCTGGCTGGCAGATGGTCTGGCAGCTCATGTGCTGAAGACCCACGGCAACTTTTCCTGTTGATTACTCTTCTCAGGTTAGCTGAGTGCCCCTCACCCTCTACCCTGAAAAGGTGCAGGTGAACAGAAGCAAGAGGATCAATATTTGCTTGCCGTGGTTGCTGTTGGGCTTCAGGGAGCACCTGTGGCTAGTGTTCTGTCAGCTGGCCTGTGACTCCTCCTGCCGTTCTGTCCTTCCAGCTGAGGACCTTTGCACCTGCAGGCTGGGAGGGCTTCAGGCCCTACATCCAATCCTGATCTGAAACTGAAGAGATCGGGGGATAGCATCCTGAGCGATTGGTCTGTTGAGATTCATTAAACTATAGTATTTGCTCCTGGAGAGTAAAAACATTTTACATCAGTTACTTAAGAGGGTATAATAACATGTTTTCTTTAGGAGACAGTATCCAGCTTTCTTGGCTGGCCTGGCCCCTGGGTGCTCGTCTCATTACTTAGGCCTAGTTCCTGAGTCCACTGAACGAGGGCTGTCATAACTGGTCTTTACGTGCCTTCTCAGCCTGTCTCCTGCCACCCAGGTGCATCTCGTGCTCAGAAACACTGAACGTCCAGTGTGGCACACGCATCACTACCTCCTCTGCCTGGACCATCCCTGCCTGCTGCTTGCCTCCCATTCCACAGCCACTAACTCCTCCTCACTCTTTAAAATGCAACTCAAGGATTGCCTTCTCCTGGGAGACTTTGCCACTGATCCCAGATTGGTAAGGCAGCCTCAGCTGCCCTTACACCTCACCCTCTACGGATCTCTTCACAGCATATGACAATGGCCTGTCTGGATGTCCTGCCATGTCTTGAGCATCTTGGCAATCCCGCAGGGCCTGGAACAGAACAGTCCCTTAGTAACTGTCTTGCGACCAGATGGATGGATGAATGGAGATCGAGACGGTTGATTAGTTACCTAACTGCACTTCCCTCTTGTCACCAAAAGCCCCATTCCCAAAAAGCCTGACAGCCCAGTGGAGTTCCTGAAATCTGAAGGTGGCCAGTGTGAGGCTCAGAGTCCAGGAGCAAGACGTTAGGAGCTGGACTCCAAGAGGCAAAGTACCTGATGAAAGGCAGGATTCCTACCACATCCAGACACACCTGTCATGGACATTCTTAAAGACCCAGCCTTCTAATCCTTTCAACTCTGAGATGGAATTTTTAAGCAGTTTTGTCATATTGGCATCATTTTGCAAATTCTCACTGATGGCTCTAGTTTCTCAGTGATGCGATCAAGTTGTCAGCTCTCTAAGCTTCAGAGTTGGACAACCCCAGATTGGGATTCTAGTTCTGCCAGTTCCTGGAGGCATGACCATAGACAAATCAGCTGTCCTCTTTAAGGCTGTCTATTCCTCTGGGAAATGTGTATACTAAGTGAAATGATCGGTGATATGTGCAGGGAACTCGTAACACTCGAGGGGGATAATTGAGGAAGAGTTAGTAAAGGTCAGTGTCTCTGGAGATGAATAAGGGATAGTGCAACACACCAGAGTTAGCAACAGCAAGGAACCATTACCATCTGTAGGCCTAAATGGGAAAGAGTTATACCTGCAGGAGAGGAGGCTGGACAGGAGCCATGGCCTTAGGAAGAAGAAAGAAACCACTGCCAATCACAGCCTGGCAGGGATGGGCAGGGGGGAGGGGATTGCAGAATAATTACCCCAGCCTGAGGCTGGTGCCTCCTCCTGGTTAAATCCAACTGGATATCAGAGGGAAAGGGAAATTGATGATAACACCCCAAAGGTCAGCCTTCTGGAGTCCAGAGCACCATAAGAAAGGGGAGAGGAAGAAGCTAGACGGGCAGATGGAGAATGTCCAGCCCAGCCCTGTCCTGACCAAACAGTGGGTACTCAGTGTGGGTCACTTGTCTTCCTTACCTTATTAACATCTCTCCCTCTTAGGAAAAGGGACAGAAGAGAGAAGACTAAGCAAATCTGAACACTCCTTGTAGGTTCTCACAATAGCATTTTAAGAACGAAGTTGAAATGGAGAGAAAGAATAAAGGATTTTTAAATGTTGATTATCTGTGGATTTCTTTTATCCACGTTATCTCTTTCCACCAGTAGCTGGGATAATTGAAACCTCATTGCCTTCTCTAACTGTGGCTGTTGGATATGCTGAATGCACATCAAAGGTGTTTTTGTAAGGAGCTGTCTGCTGTAGTTTTTAATTAATTTTAATTTTATTTCTACATTTGATCTAATAGAGTCAAATGAATCTTTATTGCTCAAATATCATAGAGCTGGTGAAATAGGTCAGCCTTCCCAGGAGTTCTTTGAACTTCTTTGCATGTGTAAATCACTTGTGCAGGCCGACCCAGGCTCTGCCAGTGGATATGTGGCTGGGGTCTTGCAGGGATCGGGGTGCGATGCAAAGCATATGTCAGGAAAGTGGGAGGCCAGAAAGAGCAGATGGTGTCAGCATTCCCTTTGGTCCTCAGATGCACCCTACTATGTGCTGGGCCCTGAGTATAAAGGAGAGAAGGCTCACTGTGCTTCTCAGTGGAGAGTTAAGTGGGAAAACACACTAGGACAATTGAGACGGAAAAGAGCAGGTACCTTTCTTTTTCCTTCTCAACCTGCAAGATTTGTACTATGCCTGTCCCTCCACAGTGGCCTCCAGCACTGTCACCCTTGGGGCCCCTGCCCATGCTCCCCAGCCCAAAGGGACCCTCTCAGCCCAGGGGGATCCTGTCACAGCTCTCCTGGCAGCACAGTGTCCTTCCAGTAGCTCGAGACCTTCCCTGGTCTCCTTCAAGGTTTTCAAGGCTGCATATGACAGCATCTGTTCTACTGTGAAATCCACCGTCTTCTGTTCACCTTCCAAGTCACAGTTCCTTCTTTTTCCAGTTGTTTCCCCAGGAGAACAGCTTGGGCTTTTCCAAGGAACCCAGGCAGGGATTCAAAAAGTCCCCCCTGCCATGCGCTTCCCAGTACACAGGTTTGCTTCCACTGGCGTGGGGGGCATGGTGCTCCCGGCCTCCCCTGCTTCACCTCCCTCCACCCCGTTTGCCTGGCCCTGGTATATGTTAGAGTCAACACATAGTATTATACTAAGTCGTATCATTTATTAGATTTTTCATGTGTTCAAGGGAAAGGAAAACAAACAAAAAAGTATTTTAAATCTCACCGCCCAGATAACTCCTATTAACTTGAAAAAAGAATAGATGTACATTATCAGAAAGTGCAGAGTACAGAAAGATAAAACAGAACACGTAACTTGTCTGAGGCTCCTCTTTGCCACTCTCCAAAGGTCACCACTCTGAAAGAGTTTGTTGGTATTTTTCCAGAAGGAAAAAAAAAAAAAAAGGAGGCCCATGTTTTATTTACACCAGAGACATCATTTTATCCATTGTCTTCCCCTTTGTGTTTTTAGATGTTTCGTTCTTGATCCTTAGAGAACTCATTCCTGTTAACTGCTCATGTCCTTACAGAGTTGGAACATACCAGAGGGGTTAACCTCCTCCTCTGCCCACATACACTCAAGTCTTTCTCGTTTTTTGAACTAGGTGTTCTTTATGTTTTGAACTCTATGAATTCTGTCTGTTGCCCATCTAAGCATATTTAGGGGGATAACTAGAGAATCAATTCCAAAAAACAGAACTGATACCAACAAGTAGGTAACATAAAATTTCAGTGCAGGTTGCCAAATTGTCCTGCAAAATGTCACGCCTGTTGGCAGAGGCTGAGAGTGCCCCTTTCCTAGGGGCACATACTGGAAATTTTCAGGTTTTTCCATTGTTGTCAGCCTGGTGGGGGGAGAAAAACACTATTTCATTATTGTTTTTATCTGTATTTCTTTAATTATCAGTGCAGCCAAACATCTTTTCATATGTTTATTATCTGTTTGTATTTGTTCTCTGAACAAACTGTTCATATCCTTGTCTCTTTTTTTTTTCCTACTGGACAGAAATAAATTTTTAAGTATTTTGTGAAATCAAAAGCAGGATCCAAGTCTCAAATATTTTAATTTTATCACTGATTTTATTTCCGTTTGTTTTGAGATGGCAAATCGCAGGGAGGGCTGAGGGTCTGGACATCTTTATACGCTGCTGCTTGAGCAGGACACCCTCTGTAACCTCTCAGAAGGGTCTGTCTGTTCCCACCCCAAGTAGAACAAGACAATTAATTATTTAGCATCCCAGTGGTTCAGAAGGGGAGCTCTACCAGTCAAACCATGCTCCAGCAGCTGCTAAGTACCATGCACTAAGACACGGATCAGCTGTGGGACTCTGTGCCGTCCATTTAGATGAGGCCTCCGCCAACTGCCTATTGTGAGCCTCCGGGGGTCACATCCTTGACACCATCTGCTGGACCATGAAGATCACCAGCATGCCAAGGAGTCTGACAGGCTGTGATTATTTTCTGCTTTAGTGCCTTTTTTTTTTTTCCTGGCATGGAGAGGATTCATTTTCCTGGGCAAGCTCCTTGTGCATCAGACACCCCATACAAGGACAGTGAGCCTCCTTGGGTGCATGGGTGAGCTTGTCCTGGCCCAAAGGTGGTCAGGCCCTGAGCATGAATTTCAGTGAGTGCAGCTGATGTTTTGGCCCCAGGAGATGGGTTGTGACTCATCTGTCCGTTTGTCCATCCCTTCACCCAACAAATACAGGCGGAGAGCCGTCCAGTATAGAAGCTAGAAGCTGAGGCTTTAGTACAGAATAAGCCTCCGTTCTCAAACTTTCCCTTGGGAGACCCTGGCAAGCTGCGCTGCTTCTTGCATCTTAGAGCCTTTGAGTTTCCTTAACTCGGAGATGAGCAGCAATGCCTACTTCAGAGTTGGAAAATCTGTTGAGATAATATATGTTTTAGGTAGCTGTTGTGGCATCATGTGGCCTTAACACGACGTTGGAAAATTCAGCAGCTTAAAGCAAGAATTTATTCCTGCCCCTGTGTCCTGGCATCAGCTGGGTGTCTGCGGATCCACCCTGCACTCAGCTGGGCGTGGCTTCGCGCTGCAGGTTGGATCCCAGTCTGCGCCCTGAGCTCCTCAGGTCTGGGGACGCTGAGTCCTCCAGGACAGGTGTCCCACCGGCTCTGATGGGTCTGTTCTTATCCCCGGCCGCATGTTGGTGGTCCTCTGACCAAGGCAGTCTGCCAGGCTTCTCCAACATAAAGGTACTGTTTTGTCCCCCCCCCCCCCCCCCGCAAAATAAAAACACTGCAGGGGGTCCAACCTGCGCTCAGCTGGGCGTGGCTTCGCGCTGCAGGTTGGATCCTAGTCTGCGCCCTGAGCTCCTCATATCCTTGGATCCGAGGGGTATGTGGGGCCGCGTCTCAACCGTCTGCCTTCGTTGGGAAGTCCTAGAAAGTTCAGAGTGAGGGCCGGGAGATGAGGGACAAAGAATTAGGAACAATAATGCAATCTTCCACACCATACACTTCCTGGGACAGAGTGCTTGCCCTCGTTCCCCGGCTGCCACACGAAAGTGGACTTCTTGACACAGCGCCGTTCTCCCCAGGGATGACGGCCCAAGTTTTTGCTCTTCATCCACGGAATCTTCTTATCTCTTCATTCTTCAGCTTTCCAAGGATTGATCTTCTTGAGAAAACTAAAGGAAACTAACACTCAGCTTTTACAAATTTTTTCTTTGCCTTTACTATGCTGTAGTTTTATGTCATTCTCAGTTCTCAAATATTCTCAGCTGTTAGTTCCTTAAGTATCTCCTCTCCCCCATTCTTGTCTTTTGAAATTGCCATGAGATCAATGTTGGCTCTTCTGGTTCTGTCCACCTTTGTTTTAATACATCTGTCATTTTTCTGTTTATCTCCCTGAGCTACATTAGGCGAAATTTGCTCAAACCTATCTTTGAGCGCCCTAGGTCTTGCTTCAGCTGAACATAATCTGCTATATCATTTAGCCTCTGGGTTTTAATTTTAATGATGGTGTTTTGTTTTGTTTTTCATTTCCCTGGTTTTATTTGGTTCTTTTTCAAACCTGACTTTATTTTTTTCGTAATGTGTCTTGTTCTTTTTTTTTTTTTTTAAGATTTATTTATTTATTTGACAGATCACAAGTAGGCAGAGAGGCAGGCAGAGAGAGAGGAGGAAGCAGGCTCCCTGCTGAGCAGAGAGCCTGGTGTGGGGCTCGATCCCAGGACCCTGAGACCATGACCTGAGCGGAAGGCAGACGATTAACCCACTGAGCCACCCAGGTGCCCCTGTCTTGTTCTTTTAATATGACTTTTATTCCTTCACTTTTCTTTTTTAGTCATTTTAATACATTTATACTCTATCAGGTAATTTTAGTATCTCACGGTGTTAAGCCTCATTATTGGTGAAATGTTTTCCTGGCCCTTTTTCTTTTTTTTTTCCCACTGTAAGCCAATCTTCAGGTGATGTTGTTTTAGTTGTGGTTATCATTTTCTTTATTTGAGTGGGATTTCCCTGCATTCAGGGTTATGGAAGGGCCCTTACAGAATCTACAGAGTGATTTAGTGCCCGATTTGACCAAACGACACAGAGGTTTCACTGGCCCCGGGCCAGATTTTACATTAATTTCTCTGTTTTTAGAATTCCTGTAACCCAGAGGTGGTGTAAATTTGGACTTGCATATGATACAGGATTGAGCTTATCTATATCATGAGGTAATTTTTGTTTTCTTAGCAAAGCCCTGAGGAAAAACAAGCTTCTTTGCCTCGACTGTAGTTCAATGGGCAGAGATCTCATTTGTGGAGGAAAGAGACCCTTTGAGAGCCTGGCCTTGTGCGGGGCTCGCAAGGGCTTCGTTCCAACCCCCTGCCTCCTATGCACCTGGGTCTCCATCTTCTTTCCCACAATGGGACGTGAAAACCCCAGTCCTTAGCTGTTTTGTCCATGTTTGTGTCTCACATACGTATGGGTCACTTATGCTTCAGCTCTTCCTCTCAGTGCTCTAGTTTAATGTTCCCAATTTAATTTTTCCATTTAATTTTGTCCCACATTTTTATATGGTTTTGGTCAGAAGGGGAGCCTGTAAATTTAGTTTACCATATTGCCAGACCTGGAAACCGAAGCCCAATACTTACAGCTTCTTAAAAAACAAACAAACAAACAAAACCAAAAAATAAAAACATTACTGGGTCTTTTTTATTTTAAACTTCTTACCAGGATACCAGGATATAGCCCCAAAGTTGCATGCTCACTAAATAATTGAATAACCAGACCCTTGTCGGATTTAAGAAATGATTGAGCATTAAAGCTTTTGCCTAGCAGGTTGCTATCTAGAGTCGTCTTCTATTGACTCCTGTAGTAATTAGAATTTCAATTATTCATTTTCAATTAGAAACATGGCATAATGATCACAAATGTCATTAAGAAATTGAATTGAATTGCGTGTAATGCTGGATTGATAGAAGGCAATATTTCCTAGGACCATTTCTTTGTTTAATGCCCGGAAACTGGACAGCTTCAATTAGAAGAACCAAAGTTACAGCAGAACTTTTGAAAGATGCAAAAGGGAGTATAGGGCAGCAGTGTTGACCCTTGGTGGCGTGGCCATGTGTGGCTCCATTCCACACTTGGGGCAAATGTCTCCAATCTAATTACTCCCGGGCATAGGTTTGAAATTCACCAGATATGTATTCCTCCTCTAGCTCTGTCCCTTCCTACCTATACCTTGCATCCTAGGTCACCTGAAACACAAACAATAACCCTCTAGCCAGAGAAGAGCCCTCTGTGGAAAGCACTAGCACTTCTATGTGCCTACCCTGTGCCTGGCACCCTGCTCAGCTCTGTACCCGGCGTCTCTCGGTCTCACAGCTGATTTCCTAGGCATTTTCTTAGGAGAAGATTAGTGCAGAGCATGGATGGACGGTGTGTTGGGTGTCAGTGATTCACAGTGTTTCTGTAGTGAATGAATAATGTTGTAACTACTGCGAAGAGTAAATGGATATTTAGCTCCTACTAGGTATCAGTTACTAGGTTAGTCACCTGACATACATTTTCTAATTCAGCCTTCAAAACCATCTTCTGAGATGACTCCTACTTTAAAAATGCTAAAAAACCAGCTTGGAGGGGATAAGTCACCCAAGGCCACGGAGCTGGGGAATGACAGATCTGAGATACCCAGATTTCTGATTTTAGATGACCAGCTTATCAACACTCTGTATAGAGGAAGTGGAGAAGCTGGGGATGTATTTCTCAAATAAATGAAGTGTGTGAATGTTAAGATATGTTTGGGTGGCTCAGAAGCTTTTTTGCATAATTCTTGTTTCTCAGAAGAGTTTCAGATGGCTGAGTTTGCCAGATAGATAAATGTGAAATGGGACCCAGCACTGTGCCTGGCATATAGTCGAGGCTTAACAAATGTTTAATGATCCAGTCAATTCATTAATGATTTAGTTATTGGCTGAGGGTTATACTGCCTTTTTTTAAAAAGGCATTTTATACTACCTTTTTTTTTTTAAAGGTAGTCTAGAAGCATGGTAGAAAATGCATGGATTAGGCTTGGAATTAGAAGGGCCCATGTCCTGCAGAAGAATGAAACTGGACCACTTTCTTACACCATGTACAAAAATAAATCCAAAATGGATGAAAAACCTAAATGCAAGAAAACCATCAAAATCCTAGAGAACACCAGCAGCAAACTTTTGGATCTCAGTCACAGCAGCTTCTTACTAGACATGCTTCTGGAGTCAAGGAATACAAAAGCAAAAATGGACTATTGGGACTTCATCAAGGTAAAAAGCTTCTGCACAGGGAAGGAAACAGTGAACAAAACTAAAAGACAGCTGACAGAAGGGGAGAAGATATTTGCAAATGACATATCAGATAAAGGGTTAGTATCTGGAATCTATAAAGAACTTATCAAACTCAACACCCCCCAAAAATAATCATATTAAGAAATGGGCAGAAGACAGGAATAGACACTCTTCCAAAGAAGACACACAGATGGCTCACAGACACGTGAAAAAAATGCTCAACATCACCCATCATCAGGGAAATACAAATCAAAACCACGGTGAGATACCATTTCACACCTGTCAGAATGGCTAAAATTAACAACTCAGGAAACAACAGATGTTGGCAAGGATGCAGAGAAAGGGGAATGCTTCTGCATTGTTGGTGAGAAGGCAAACTGGTGCAGTCATTCTGAAAACTGTATGAAAGTTCCTCCAAAAGTTAAAAATAAAGTTATCCTATGACCCAGCAATTGTTCTACTAGGATTTTATCAAAAGGATATAAAAATGCTGATTTGAAGGGGCAAGTGCACCTAATGTTTATAGCGGCATCATCTACAATAGCCAAATTATGAAGAGCCCAGATGTCCATTAACTGATGAATGGATAAAGAAGATGCAGTATATATATATGCAACAGAATATTACTCAGTGATGAAAAAGGATAAAATCTGGGGTGCCTGGGTGGCTCAGTGGGTTAAGTCTCTGCCTTCGGCTCAGGTCATGATCTCAGGGTTCTTGGATCAAGTCCCCGCATCGGGCTCTCTGCTCAGCAGGGAGCCTGCTTCCCTTCCTCTCTCTCTGCTTGCCTCTCTGCCTACTTGCGATATCTGTCTATCAAATAAAATCTTAAAAAAAAAAAAAAAGGATAAAATCTTGCAGGGTGCTGTGTGGCTCAGTTGGTTGATTAAGCATCCAACGCTTGATTTCACCTCAGGTCATGATCTCAGAGTCCTGGGATCAAGACCTGCATTGGACTCCTCACTCAGTGGGGAGTCTTCTTGCCTCCTTCTCCCTCTGCCCCTCCCCCCACACATGCTCACTATCTCACTCTCTTTAAAATAAATCAATCTTTAAAGAAAAAAGAATGAAATCTTGCCATTTGCAGCAAAGTGGGTAGAACTAGAGTGTATTATGCTAAGCAAAATAAATTAGAGAAAGATAAACACCGTATCATTTCACTCATATGTGGAATTTAAGGAACAAAACAGATGAACATGGGAGAAGGGAAGGAAAGATAAAATAAGATGAAAACAGAGAGGGAGGCAAACCATAAGAGACTCGTAATTATAGAGAACAAACTGAGGGCTGTTGGAAGGGATGTAGGTGGGGGGATGGGCTAAGTGGGTGATGGGGATTTAGGAGGGTACTTGCTAGGATGTGGACTAGGTGTTATACGTAAGTGAAGAATCACTAATTCTATTCCCAAGACCACTACTACCCTATATGTTAACTAACATGAATTTAAGTTAAAAAAAAAAAAAAGAAGAAGGGCCTATGATCAAATTTTTCTTAGCACATTTATTAGCCCTCTGCCTGCAGGGGTGGTTTAATCTCTTTGTGCCTCAGTTTCCTTATCTGTAAAAAAAAATCTGTAATATCTGTATGGCTCTTTTGATAAAAATGTAGTGCACCTAGTGTACATACATAGCAAGTAATAAAAGCACCAGATAGTAAGTACTGGATAAAAACT
Organism: Taxidea taxus jeffersonii; assembly: GCA_003697995.1. Lineage (NCBI taxonomy): Eukaryota > Metazoa > Chordata > Mammalia > Carnivora > Mustelidae > Taxidea > Taxidea taxus. The sequence goes on from RCUC01130678.1 coordinate 30,718, forward strand.
ATTGCTTTTATTGTAAGCACAAAACCAAATGGGAATTATTAATAATTGTTACTGTATGCTACTTGGGTTGTTGGTAATGAAGCTGAATAAAATCAGAACAGGTGAGGACACCTGGATCCCACAGACAGCATCATCAGAAAATTGGAATTCAAAGGACATTCTTCCTCTTTCCTGGCCTTCTAAAAACCTGGTCACCAGCTCCTGCTATCATGGACTTGTGGCCAGGGGAAGTAACACATCAAAAGGAATGGGGTAGGGGAGGAGAAATTTGTCTTTCCACAAAAGGAACAAAAACAGCCTATTATTCAAAGTCTCTGCTGAAAGGGAAAAAAAAATTCTCTGCAGAAAAAGTTGACCATATTCTGTGGAAGACGCTGTAGTTTCCATGGCAATTAATGGTGTTAAGTGCACTTCATAACTCAGAGGTCTCTAGTGAAGGTAGAGAAGGAAAGGGAAAAAAGGTAGTTTTGTAAAAATAGTATTTGAAGATTTTTTTTTTTCCTGAAAATCCTTTTACTGCCTCTATCATGATGGCAGGGGTTTTATTTTTGAATCCTTGGAAAGATGTGCAAAATGACTTTAGGGATGGAATTATAGATACAATGGAGACACCCAAAATAGGATCTCTTGGAGGCATGGTGGACCCTTCTGAAAGAATTGCCAGACGTTGAGTACATGGGCCAGCAAAACCCCCTTCTCTGGCCCTGGTGGAAATGCTCTAACACGGTGGTCCCTGGCCACTGAGGGAGAGGGGTTTGCCTTTTCTAATTTCCAGAACTGAATGAATTCTCAGGAAGAAGTTTGCAGAACCTCTCCTCTAACCCCTGAATCATCTAAGCCATTCGGTGAAAACTCAAGTCAGCAAGTATTTAATTATCAAATGCCTACTGGGTGCCAGGCATCCCATTGGGACATTTGCACATGTCTCTCAGGGTTAGAGTGATGGTGCCTCCACTCTGAGTCTCAGAGATGCTCAGTGAAGCTCTATAAGGTCGCTGTGGAGCTCCAGAAGGACCATGTTATCTCTTCAACAAGATGGAAGACTTGGCCCTGTGCCTTCCTAAGGGCCCAGAGTATGAGCCGTCAGGGTGAACAGCACTTCTGTGCTCTCCTGTAAAAACCCAGCTGAATGTATGGGCCACACTGTAGCTCACTGCCCTTTTTCCTATCAAATGGGAGGAAGGAACACATATGCAACTTTGATTAAGGTCTCAACCAATCTTCAGCTGCCCTGGAAGTCCAGAAAATTCCCTCGTCTTAGTTCAGTCCTTTGATGTAAAAGAAGTTCCTCAAGGATGTGAGTCTGGTATAGAAGGAGGCCATGAGGCACAATGGCACCGGAATAGCCATGAGTTAAATCCTGGTTCTCCCACTTCCTGGCCAAGAGACATTGCAACATTCACATATTTCCACTGCTAGAGAATAAGTTGTTAATGGTTACATTGAATGCTGTTGTAAGGATTAGTGACAATGGATGTAAACACGCAACCCAAGACCCGTTGGGGCCTTACCTACCGCAGTTAGGCGGTAACCATGGTTACAATGCTTTCCGCTGTCCTAAAGAAAGACTGAGCCTCCAGGTCACTGCCAAAGGCTTGGCATGGGCACTTTCTTCTCGAATGCTGAATTCCTATTCTGTTCTGTCTTTAAATGACTCAGCTTTAAATTTGGGGGATGACATTCTGGAGTTCCCACTGTAAGGCAATCCTTGTGTCTTGGTTTTGTTTGGAAGTTTTTGAATATTGTGAAATATAGTATTCATACTGAAAAGTATACCACACATATATGTTCTAGTGAATAATCAAGAAGTGAACACCCATGTCACCACCACCCATGCATAAAGGGAACACTGGTAATGCTTCCAAAACCTTCCGGGCCCCACGCCATTCACAACCGTCTTATCCTCCCTTTGCCCCCGCTCTGCCTTCGAGGGGAATTTCATCCTTTCTTTTCTTCATTGTTTTGACATCTACATGTGTGTACCGAAACAGTTTCCCAGTTTTGCCCATTTTTATATGTTGTATAGACAGAGTCAGGTAATAAGTATCTTTTTGTGCCTGATCTTCTTTGCTCAATACCATGTTTTTAAGATTCATTCAAACACTGTAATTCAAGGGTGTTCATTTTTGTTGCTGTGTGATGTTCCGTTGCACAAGTATCCAGAAATTAGCTGTTCTGCTGTTGGAGGGAATTGGAGTTGTTCCAGTATTTGACTGTTATAAACAATGGTGCTATGAACATCTTCGTACCTGTCTTCTGTGCCTGTCTGTTGGGTTTGGAAATGCTGGATCTTAAGAACCTAGAATCTTCAACTTTCCTGAAAAATGCCAAATTATTTTCCACTGAGTTTGCTCACTTGCCTTTTTATTATTTTTTGCTATACACAGGTAGCTCTGCCAACCCCATGGAGAGAGGCCCCAGTTTCCTCAGCTGTAAAACCTGAGAAATAAAAATCATCTCACAGGTTGTAATAAAGATGGGATGAAATAACATTTGTATGCTCAGCAATGTCTTAATAATAGCTAACATTTATTGAGTACTCTGTAAAAGTAGTCCATTTATCTGGCTTCCTCGTTTATCTGTAGAAATTTGGCCTGAAATTTGGCCTAATCTCTTGCGTTGCTCTCTTTCTCTTGGATTTTGGGTCTCGTGTTCTACTAACTTGATCCTTTTCCCTTTCTTTCTTTCCTTTCTTCCTTCTTTCCTGTTTTCCTTCCTTCTTTCCTCTGTCTCTCTCTCTTTTTCTTTCAACTAGGCACTGTGTGCTTTTCACCTGTCATCTGGTTTAACCTTCTCAACACTGCCATCATGTTAGTTCTATTATTATCTCTTTCAGATGGAGAAACTGAGGCACAGAACAGTGATGTGATTTGCCCAAAGCCCTCCAGCTAGTAGGTGGGGGAGCCAGGATTCCTCTGCATGCCCTCGGCTTCCAGGGATGGTACTCAGCCAGAGCTCAGCAGGAGGGGACATAGTTTATACCCTACTGATGCTTGCCTACCAACCTGCCACCAAGTTGGGTTTCTCTTAGTGCAACCTGGGCTGGAGGTGGCCACAGAGACTGAGAAACTTAATAGCATCAGTCAGTCCAATATGTACTGGTTGCAGAGCTCTTGCTGCATTGTAAGGCCTACAGCAGGCAGGATAGAAAGCTCTGGACACAGACATACCTGTGTTCTTCAAGCCCAAAAGATTTACTGCTGTAGGAGAGCCATCATGGCTACAGATAGCTGGGATATAAGGAGGTGGTTTTCTGTGTTCAGAAGCAAATATAAAGAGCCATGCATTTGAGAGCACTTCTGCTTAGAGAAATTTCCTAGAGAAATCAAGGAAGGCTTCCTGGAGGAGGTGGCCTCTGTGGCCTTGTTTCCTCAAGCTATCTTTGACTCTTACGGAGTTGACCCACCACTAAAGAAGACTTTTCCCCCTGCAGCCTCCCTGGGCTCTGCCTTCCTTTGGCCCAGAGGTCTCTGGTTGTTTAAGAGAGGCCCTGGGCAAAGATTTCAAGCCTTGCTCTGAGTCTTCTTCTTCCCTCTCTTCCCTTTCCCTCACCCCTACTGCTAGTCTGCCGTGGATACAGGCTTGTGAAAGAGAGGATTGTTTGTTTTATAACAGGAGCTTAACCTGATTCATTTCAGATTCCCCAAGGACTTTTGTAAAGTTTAGAATGAGTCATAATATATTTTTTTATTAAACTCCAAGACCCAACAAGCAGGAAAGTCTGTTCGACAACATAATATAACTGATGTACTGCAAAGCAGGCTTTTTTATGGGTGAGTCCTCAAGCTGCTGGTTCTGGAGGGATGTTCTCAGGGCCTTTGGGACTCAGCATGCCACTCTCAACACACACCCACATGCACGCCCGCACACATGCACACATGTGGACAAACAAACCCTGAGCCTCCTAATATCACTGTCAAAAGCTGAGGGTCTCGGGACAAAAGCAGGACCTCTTTTGCAATTCCACTCCACACTCTCCAAAAATACAGGCCTACCACATCTCCAGAACACAGGAAGACCCCAAAGCAGCACGTGGGCAGGCCAAGCCCTGCTCCCCCTCCACTCCCGTGAAGCTGTAGTGTAAGGTAGTATTCTCAACTAGGGGTCCCTAGACTAACAGCAGTAGCAGTACCTCAGACTTTCACAAAATGCAAATTCTCAGGGCCTAGCCCAGACCTACTGAGTCATACAATGTGGACGGTGGGCCCAGCAATGTGTTGTGACCCACAGGCATAGGGCCTTGTCACTCCAAGTGTAGTCCCTGGACCAGGAGCATCTGCATCACTAGGGTATCATTGGAAATGCAGACTCCTAGGCCCTCTGCAGACCTGCTGAATCCCAGTCAGCATTTTGACAGGACCATTGACTGAATCTCACCCACGTTAAAGTTTGAGAAGCAAACTCTAGTAGGGCACCCCTGGGAATTCTCCCTCTGCCTCTTGACGACTGTGTGACGGTGGCTGGACACATGACTTCTCCAAGCCTTGATGTGCTGATGGGTAGACACAGAGACTCTTGTCCTCCTGGTTGTCCCATTGTTTATGACAATGCCTCCCACAACCCCAGCTTCCCTGGAGCTGCTCAGAACCTCTTCCTGCCTCTCCCCAGGGAGCACATAATCTCCTCTCTGGATGACAGGGGCTCTGTTCTTACAGCCCTCCCTCCCCTGGTGTTTCTGATTTTCTTGTGATTAAATATCCCCCAGAGCATTTGCTTGGAACTCTCCAATTCCGTGTGTGGAAAGGCTCTTGCAGTTTTCCCTTTGAAGTGTTTTGTATTTGCTTTAAATTCAGCACGGCCATGTGATCTGGGCATGTCCGGTGCCCTCTAGGACACAAAGCAGAAAGATGTCTTCTCCAGCTCTATCCAGAGCGAGGCTGTGCGTGAGCACGGAAGGCATACGTGTGCCCACATGGGAGGGTACTTCAGAAAAGGAGAAAACAGGGTACCTTGAGTCTGATATGTTGCAGAGAAGTGCTAAAAATGACCTCAGACTCACAGATATGAGTCTGCCTCCTGTTATGTTTTGGACCCTTGGTGGGAACAAGGAGCACACAGAGCCCTGCTCTGTGCCCCTAGATGAAAGGCGATAAAGCCAGACACAAGGGGAGGAGCTAGAAGTCCACTGACCCTTTCTGGGGCCACCAAAGGGGAGACAGAGGAATCAAAGCCCTCCCGAGCCCCAGACAAATGGCAGTTTCCCTTCCCAGGGTGTAGGGTTTAAAAAACACACTAGACAGGGCTACCTGTGTATGCCGAGGGGCCCTCACACACTGCGAGGGGGGCAGATATGGGGACCGCCGCTCAGGAAAGCAGTTTGGCAAGAGATTCAGAAACCTCACAAAAGTCTATGTCCTTTGACCCAGTAATTCTACTTCTGGGAATCTGTCCTAAGAAAATAATCTGATATGGAGACAAAAATGTATACACATGGGTGTTCCCTGCAACTTTATGTACAAGAATGAAAAATTGGAAACCACTAAATGCTCCCCTTGAGGGAATTGGTTAGGAAAATTATGATTCATTCCTAGACTGGAATATTTTGTAGCCGGTAAAAATGATGTTTACAGAGCTTGTAACGACACGGGGAAATGCACATGGCGTACCATTAATGCAAAGGGCAAGAAATGCAATTACATGCACAGTGTCATCACCACTGTGTGAAACAATCAGAGAAAACTTACAGGAAGGAAACACACACAAACTGTTAACAGTGGTTGTCTCCAGGTAGTGGGACTGCAGATGATTTTTCTCCTTTTCTTTCCACCTTGCTGGTTTTTTTCTACATTTGGAAATGATTGCTTATCAGCTTGGGGAAATGTATTTATTTAAGCCTCACAGCCGATGAAGGGAAAATCACCATTAGTTTGAGCTCTGATGAGGGCTACCACAGCTGTTTTTCCCTCCTGTATATATATTGTTTTTGAAATCACAGAATAAAATTAAATAAGCATTATTTACCAAATTAAAATCAAATCAAAATAAATAAAGCATCTGAGGCCCTATTGAGGATGGCCTCTGCTTCCCAAAGAAGAGATTGCCTGTTTCTAGCTTATCATTTTGCGGGGATCTTCTAAAACCAACCACTGTGAAATTGACTTCTAACAGATCTTAATTGAGATGGGGCCCAAACACAAGGATCAGAAATGAAATTCGGGACGGCCGCCCCACAGTCTGGGCTGTGGGGGGGGGGGGGCTGCAAATCCCAGGTCGTTGATGCGCCGGCTGGGGGTTATTATCTAGTTTCAGGTTCCACTCCCTGTCTTTGGTGAATGACTCTGGGGTCCTGCCACCCATCAATTGTTTCGTCACTAGCTCAGGGCTGAGTGGGAATTGAGTGTAGATACCCTGGGCCTGCAGATTTTAGAAGGCCTGTGATTGGACATTCCATTCTCCACCCTACCAATGTCCCCCACCCCTCCACTCACTCACTCCAGTGTGTACATATCATCCTTTGTCCCTCTCCGTAAGTGTGTCTATCACTTAGCAGTGACCCGAAGTGAGCAGGCATCATCCTAGGCCTCTACCAAGCATCACCTTGTTTAACCCCCATGGGGACCCTGTAAGTGAGGTATTATTAAGCCTCAGACATTCCTTCTGCCTGCTTGGGAAGCCCATAGGATTGCAGGGGTCAGCATAGTCTTCTCATTGGGATCTCTTCCAACTTTGGAGTGACCAATTCTCTTAAAAATAAAAGCAAATATAGATCAGGCCCCAACCCACAGGCTACTAGATATCCAGGTTCACTCCTTGGTCTCCCCAGATCTGCTTGGCCAACCTTTCCCTGCTCGCCACCTCGGTGCCTGGCGCTCTCTCCCTGTCCTCCTCCCCCATGAGTTCCCCCATGCACACACCCTCCTCCTCCAACTGTCTGCTGTCAGATTCATCCACTGCTCTCTTAGAGCAACAGAACTCATCTCTATCTGAATCCAGGAGGCCTACCCTTTTGTATCCCATCCAGCTCCAAAAATTCCCCTCCAAAAGAATTCTCTCTCAAAGATACCTTCTGACTTATTTTCAAGCCAGGCAGCTTCTGCTGTGGCCAGCATTTTAAAATAACTTTGTGTGTGTATACTTCTTATTGTACTGTATGATGCAAAATAGAGCACTGGAAAACATCTAATATTAAAATGAGGAGAACTAATTAATGAGAAAGGAAATAGAAAAACTGATGTTCTTTAAAATGATAACAATACAATGTACTGTTGTACTCTCACAAGTTCAAAAACCTGCATAAGAGGGCTGTTTTCTGGGAAAATGTAAATTACTCAAACTAAAAAAAAAAAAAAAAAAAAGTAGAAAATACTTTGAAAAGATCCTGGGGAAAGGAACATTGAGAAAAATTTTCATGGGATGATTTATTTTTAAAAGGCGCCAGGTAAGATGATTTATTGCTGAACTTCCCAAGTATCAAGGCTCAAATGATCAAATGAGACCCATGCCTGCAAAGCGGAGAAGTGTTAGGATTGGATGGCCTTCTGTTTAATCCTGATTTACCAGGGACACCTGGGTGGCTCAGTCCATTAAGCATCCAGCTCTTAATTTCAGCTCAGATTATGATCTCAGGGATGTAAGGTGGAGCGCCACGTCTGGCTCTGTGCTCAGAGGGAAGTCTGCTTGAGACCCTCCATCTCTCCCCCTCTGCCTCTCCCCCACCCTGAGCACACGCACTCCCTCTCTTTCTCTCTCTCTAATAGATCAGTCGATCGATCAATCTTAAGTCCTGATTTTCCATTTACTAGTTGTATGGCTGTGGATGAGTTATTAATCTCTCTGAATCTCAGGTTTCCATAGGCATCCAGCAATGGAAGTGGCCATGGGGCGACAGAGGTGCACATCTGGGCTTTTTGGAGGATCTGCCTGGTGATGGGCTTGACTTACCAGTCAACTTCCACATTGTTGCTCAGACCCTTACCATTTTGGGATGGCCTTATGAGTTGCCTGGCCTGTGTTAGGGCAGAGTCCATGCCATGGCAGTGCTGAAGACCCATGAGTCTTATTACTGCCTGCATATCTACCTCAGTACTTCCACCACCGCCAACGCCACTACTGATGACTCCAGTGAAGTCCTTCCTGTGCCCGGCATGGTGCAAAGTTCCACCTCAGGAGCCCATTTCATCCTCAAAACAACCCTACACAGTAGATGCTCTTATTGCCCGCATTTAACGAGGACACTAAGACAAAGACAGTCACAGAGAATACCCAAGTCACACCATTAAATAACAGCACTGGGATTGGAACTCTAGCCAGCTGGTTCCAGAAGATTTCAACATCACGGTTTTCTGCTCCAACTAGTGCCTGGTATTTGTAGAGCCTTTTTTTTTTTTTTAAGATTTTATTTATTTATTTGAGAGAGAGAGAAAGAATGAGAGAGAGAGCATGAGAAGGGAGAGGAGCAGAGGGAGAAGCAGACCCCTGCTGAGCAGGGAACCCCTTGCGGAACTTGATCCAAGGACTCCAGGATCATGACCCAAGCCAAAGGCAGTCGCTTAACCAACTGAGCCACCCAGGTGCCCTTCGTAGAGCCTTTGACAGTTGATGTTCCGATGTCATCCACTTCTGCTCAATTCACCACTAGTGTACTCAGGTGTAAGACAGGCAAGACAGTGACCCCAAATCATTCTGCCACAAAAGGATTATCTGGGATCTAAATCTAAGGCTTCCTTCTGGCTTCTGGAGTTCCCATCTCTGTGGGATCCACATGCAAGATAAGCTATCCCCGAGTTTCAGTAAGCTTCAGTCTCTTCAAATAGTACAGCTCATGAGCACAGCCACTGCACCAATATTTGTCCCCAGAGAGATTTGCCAGGCCTCCTCTCTGCCTCCACTGCCTTCCAAAAGCTTTCCCAACCTCTGTGTCCCATGGGAATTTCTCATCTCTGTGATGTCCTGCAGCTCTGAGCCTTTGGTATTCTCACTGCCATGCCATCTGCTCATGTCCCAGACAGCTCAGGATTCATTCACTCAGGCCTATCATCACCACTTTCTGGCAATGAGATTACATGTCATCATGAAATGGGGATAGCGGTGCCACCCTCCTTAAACAGTCATCGTGGGGTCAGAATACCTGGGACAGTGCCATAGCTCTGGGCTTGGCCCTTTCTGGTTTGGACCTGAGAGCTCTGGGCCTCAGTTTTCCTCATTCCTGGGATGGGGATAATGACTCCTAGCCCAGTGGCTAGGGTAAAGATGAACAATGGAAAGCAGAGTGCCCCGGAAGTACTAAGTGAACCTGATGATTCGTGTTTTATTTCTGACTATTATTACTATTATGTGGGGGTCACTCCCTTTGCCCTTCTCCTATTGCTGTGATGCCTATACCCATCAAGGTGCCATCGTACCAGAGTCAGTGAAAGCAGGGATACAGGACAGAGCATGGGCCTGAAATCCAGCGCACCTAGGTCTCTGCTACCTCCTGAGTTGGCCCCACACTCTGTGATTGACCTCCCCGAACCTCAGTTTTCTCATCTGTAAAATGGGGATGCTAGTGTCTGCCTCACGGGGTACTTGGGAGATTAATGGGCTATGGGAGGTGAAGGTATTTGACTCAGAAGCAAATATGACTTCCTTCCCTTCCATTGTTTGTATTTTTCTTGGGACGGAGCCATATTTTTGGCAAAAAGCATATTGCTGCAGGGGTTCTGTTGTTGGTTTGCTTTGCTTTGCTTTTGGTTTAGTGGGACATCTCAAGGCCGGTCTGATGAGAAGTGTTAACCTTGCACCTGTTCTGAGCCCAGGACTGTCTGAGGATACAGAGGTATAAAATGTGCCTCCGGCCCCAGGGTCCTCTGATATTCTGTCCCTGGCTCAATGGGTTCAGATCCTGGTGCAACCAGACCTGTCTCTGCAGAGACTACTCACCTGAGAGCACTGAGTCTTGGGGTTCCCAAAGTCAAGGACAGCTTTCAAGGAAATTTTTATTTTCAAGTAGGTAGAGGAACACAATCCAGACAGCACTCCTGAACTGTTAGCTGCATATTAATCTGCAGGGACTAATAGTATCACATAATTAGTATAGCAGAGCTCCCAGCTTAATTGAAAATGCTGCATATGAGGGGCAGTTAATGAGAAATGCAAGACTTGATGATTCAGAACTGCTGAGATTTAGCGGTTTAGTGGGTAAAGCGAGGAAATGTTGGATTTATTTCCCTTTGCTATTCTCTTTGTACATCTGGACAGGAAGGGCTCTGAAAGGAGTTACTAACAGTACGTATGGTTGCAGAACTTTGATTATCTGGAAGTCCCTCCGCTCTTCGGAACCCGGCAGAGAGCCAGCCAGGCAGGAAACGGGAGGAAAAAAAAACCTCCATAGCAACAAAACACATTGCAATGTGTGTGTGTACCACAGTTCTTTCCCTTTTCTGATAAGAAGTCCTCCTGACCCACATCACACCTGTTCGTTGAGTCTTGCTCTGTACAAGAGCTTGGTGAAGCTAAGTGACCTGCAGTCTGGCAGTGATAGCTCTGAGCAGTGGGACCCCCTCCGTGTTACCTGGTCAGCAGGGGATTTAGGGCATAGAGTGTGTTTTGGGCCCAGGGGAGATAAAGACGCTTGAGAATGAATCCCTGCTCTTAAGGAGCTTACAATTTGGGAACAGACAGATGTTGTCTCTGTCCTGCTTTGTTTCAGAAAACAGAATCTACTCTGGCTTGCTTAAATTGGAAAACAGGTTAATACGGGACATTAAGTGGCTTCCAAACTTTCCAGGAAGACCAGAGACCCAAGCTGGGATGCCACAGAACCAGAGAAATCCCCAAACACCGTATAGGCCTGCTGGAACGCAGTCCTTTGTCACTGTTACTGGGTCTCAAAGCTCTAGGAACTCGACAGTAAAACCTACACTGTAGTCATATGGATAAGCAGACACCTTGGTCACCATATTTGTGGGAAGCCTTGATTCACCTGTGGCAGCCTCTGCACCCTGTTTCCTGTGGGTGCACTGGCTTCATGGAACAGGGTCTGCCTACGAGGGAGGTGATGTGTCTGTTTCCAGCTGGATAGCCCCTGTGAAATGAAGAGCACATGGGGAGTGGGGGGGGGCGTGGGTGCTGACAGGGCCAGCCTGCGCTGACGGGGCCAGTCTGCGGCCCCTGCTGGAGATGCAGCCAGGTCATTCAAGTCCAGTGAGCCAGGGCCTATAGAAGAGCTGTGCTCCAATGGCTGACTCACTGTCCAGCAAGGTGAACGGCAAGGGGAACCCAAAGTGACACCTGAGTGCAGACAGTCAGGGAGAGCACCACAGCATGAGAAGGAGTGGGCATGGAAATACCAAAGGCACAAAACATCAGGACCACTTCCTTTAGGAACAAATACCACTACAGAGGTCCTGGTCACAAAGGGCCTCATTGTAAGAGAGCAGAGTAAAAAGGAGCTGGGCACCATCCGTAGCCATTAAGGAAAGTCTGGACTGTATTCAGGAGACCTGGATTAGAGGGCAGGAGTGTCTCTAAAGGGCTTCTGAAAGATTTCCCCAAAGATGTGTCTTTCCCTTCTCTCTCTTTAGTGCTGCAGGACCGAGCAGCAGACATCAGGAGACCCGTGTACTCCGAGTTATGATTTCTCACATAACTTGTGTTCTATAGTCATCTCGGGCAACGCAGGCATTGTGGCCGCATCAGAGCCCGGACTCACGCCCCCAGAATGAGTACCGTGTGAGCCGGGACCGGTCATCCCAAGTGTCTTTCCAGGAGGCCAGTCTCTTCCAAACAGAACTGCAGACACTTTCAGAACATACCAGCCCGTGGCTGATGGGGCGGCGGCAGCTTGCTTCTTCAGCTTGTGTTAATGTGGAGGGGGAAACATCTGAATGTTGGGCTTGAAGAGGTCAAAGAAATTGGTCTAAACAAGCAAACAAATTCAGCTACAAAAGAAAAAAAAAAAAAGATTGTCCTAATTCTTATCCAGAGGTTGCAGTTAAGTCTTAGAAAACTAAAAGAGAATGGGAGGGGACTGGAGGGGGAGTAAGAAGGAAAAAGAACAGTTTCCATAGCACCACAGGCCAATTATCAATTTTTTTTTTTAAAGATTTATTTATTTATTTATTTGAGAGAGAGACAGTGAGAGAGAGCATGAGAGGCTAGAAGCTCAGAGGGAGAAGCAGACTCCCCGAGGAGCCGGGAGCCTGATGCGGGACTCGATCCCGGGACTCCGGGATCATGACCTGAGCCGAAGGCAGCTGCTCAACCAACTGAGCCACCCAGGCGCCCCCCAATTATCAATTTTATGTATTTATTTTAGAGAGACAGAAAGAGAAGAGCACAGGCGAAGGAGCAGGGGAGGGGCAGAGGGAGAGAAATCTTTAGTCGGACTCCCCATTGAGCACAGAGAGCCTGATATGGGGCTCAATCCCAGGACCCTGAGATCGTGACCTGAGCCGAAATCAAGAGTCGGCTGCTTAACCAACTGAGCCATTCAGGTGCCGACCAGTTACCGGTTTTTGAACATGATAAGCCTGATAGATACTTCTGCATTTATATATTTATTTATAGTCTTATATTTATGTATTTGTATCTACATAGAGCCTGGCACTAAAGCCTGTTTCTCCCATCCTCTGATCCAATTTTCTGTTCCCTTCTTTCTGCCTTTCTAAACTTCCCTGCCCCAAGTCCCCATCTTGGTCCTTTGTAAACAAGATTATCAGCAATAATGTTAACTCTTATTGTCGTGTTCTTATTAAGGCCCCAGCTTTCCTACCTTGTCAGACCCCACAGCTGGGGAGGAGAGCAGAAGCCCCAGCCCAGATCCTAACCCCACACCTCTCACTTTCTCCTCTATCACTGGGCCACCCTGATTTGGGGTCTCCTGATAGAATGTTTGTCAGGGAATCTTCTGGTGGGATTTTTTTTTTGTCTTCTCTTTGTATCACAATAAGGCCCTGTGGCTTCCTTGCACTCGGTGCAAGAGACTTGGTTCTGGAAATATGAATGCTTCAGCAGCTATTGCCTTCTGTCCTGGCCCAGGAGCAAAGCCCAGCCCAGTGCCCTATGTGCCAGGATGCAGGAAAGGGATCATGAGCGCACTGGTTCTCTTCCTGTGGGAATCACCAGCATTGGATGCTGAAGCTGCCTCCATCCCCTCGTAGCAATTACGTGCACAATTACATTTCCAGCAGGTGTCACTTAAGAGGGTGAAACCCGTTAAACATTCAAATGAGAAGCAGAAAGCAGCCTTCGTGAAGGCCCAGGAAAGCCTCTATCAGCCGAGGTGAAGGTGGTAAACACTCTGACTTTTCCTAAGCACTTGCCACTCCTCACTCACTTTGCCATAAGTGCTCCCATCCCGGCCCAAGGACTCCTTTGTGCAGAGGTGACCAGGCCTCTTTGAACCAATGAAGACCCTGAGCTCAAAGCCCTGCAGTGAATTGCCCCAGGCGCTCAGCCAGGTGGGCGGGGCTCAGCCAGGTAGGGGGAACTGACACAGGTGCACATACCTATGCAGGGGATGGCATGTGGATAGTGATTGGTGTTTCGTTTAAACCCAGAGAGAGCCAAAGCCTCTCAGATTTTGTTCATGTTTTCACAGTGCTCAGCATAAAGCAAGTACCCAGTAAAATACTTGATGCACCTGTGTATAGCAGTTTTCTCCCCATTGCTCAAATGAGGAAGGAGGTGTCTGAAGGGGAAGAACATCAAAGGGAAGAAAGTGCCAGCCTTGTGCAAGCTTTAAATTGGCATTTTCAATCAAAGTGGGAATCATCCCCCTCCTTTTACAGGCAGAGAGACTGAGATGCAAACAAGTAAAGGCACTTGCCCAGGGGTACTCGATTAACAAGTAGCAGGCCTAGGATTTGAACTCAGAGCCACCTGATTCCAGAGTCTGTGCTGCTTGTACTACATTGAATAGCCTCCCTTGGGATGCATCACATTGCAGGGGCAACTGCGTGCTCCCTCAGGTGATGCCCTGTGGGTGGGGAGTTCAGGACCAGCAGACTCCTCAGCGCAGCTATATTGCAAGAGCCCTTTTCTTCCTGCTCAGTCCCTGGGCTGAGTCTGAATGCCTTCTGTTCTCTCTAAGCATATTTTCAGGCCATCTTAACAAGCGCCTGCCCATTGGAGGATCACAAAAGGCCACCAAGAGATGGGGAAAGAGTACGTGCTAAAGTTCTGCTAGGATTGCTTCATTACTAAGATCAGACTCACCACCCCCTAGCCCCCCAGTATGAAGTGACATACCAGGTCCCCATCTAGCCTAAGTGGATCACACTCTGCACCACCTGGAAACTGGGGGTCAGCCTCCCCTTACCAGTTTCTGTTCAGTCCAACTGCCAAGACCACCTGGGTCCCCCGCATCCTTCCCATCTCCCTGCCTCTGTTGTAATCTAGACTAACACATTAGCTTCTCTGCTGGTCTTGATGTCTCTCATTTCACCCCAGTCTTCCGTGTAATAACAGATGGGCTTTGTAAAACATTGGTTTGATTCATCTGTCCAGCCATCTAACCTTCCTATCCACCCAAAAATTTCACTGGGATATCTGAGTATTTGCTCATACTGTGTGTCTGTGTCTACACGTATACTGTGTGTCAGGCCTCAGGCTAGACTCGTGATGCAAGGGTAGATAAGAAATAGTCCAGCCGTGGAGGGAGCTGCATAAATTACAGTATTGCTGAAGGGAGACCGAAGGAGTGGTGTGGGACTCAGCCTGGCAGCCTCAGTGGGATCAGAATTTTTTTTTTAAGATTTTATTTATTTATTTGACAGACAGAGATCACACAAGTAGGCAGAGAGGCAGGCAGAGAGGGGAGGGGAGAAGCAGGCTCCCTGCGGAGCAGAGAGCCCAATGCGGAACTTGATCCCAGGACCCTGGGACCACGACCCGAGCCGAAGGCAGCGGCTTAACCCACTGAGCCACCCAGGCGTCCCTGGGATCATATTTTTTTTTTTTTTTAATTTATTAGAGAGAGAGAGAGAGCGAGCGAGCACAGGCAGAGAGGCAGGCAGAGGCAGAGGGAGGAGCAGGCTCCCTGCCGAGCAAGGAGCCCGATGTGGGACTCGATCCCAGGACGCTGGGATCACGACCTGAGCGGAAGGCAGCGGCTTAACCAACTGAGCCACCCAGGCGTCCCTGGGATCAGAATTTTTAAGGTAAAGGCGGGGAAAGGGTTGGCTGTCCAGGGAGAACAGCAAGGTTTGGTACCGCATTGCACATTTTGGGAACCACAAATACCTGGCAAGGTCAGGAAGAAGGCTGGTTGGTGGGAGGGTAGAAGCCAAATCTTGATGTGCCTTGCTCCAAAACAGGAATTTCAGCTCATCGGCAGTCTGATGCCGTGGACAGTTTTTCAAGTCCGGAAGCAATCTGGGCAGAGAGCTCTTGACCACTTCGCTGTCTGCATCTCCCTTGGGCCCCCAGCAAGCTGCTGTCCATGCTCTCACCTTCAACCAGACCTGCTTAGACGCCCTTCCTGGCTGGCTGACATTCTGCCTGAAACCCTCTGTTCTTCTCCTGGACACAGCTTATGAGTAAGAGTTCCAGATCACACTCTGAGAATTCCTTTTTATTCTCTCTCTCTTCTGGACACAGTGTGTCTTGAACATCGGTGTAAGTCTCTGGGCCAGCGGCTGCCGAGTGTGTGAAAAGTGAATTGTTTCGGCATGCAGGCAGCGACTCCTGCCGCATCTGCCTGTCACTCTGGAGTGCTCGGTAGGAGCAGATAATAAACAGGCCAGCTGCTATCTCCTGCTTTTCTAATCACCTATCAGACAAATGGAAACACCACTTGCTGTCCTGGCTGAATGCAGGTGGGGCCCACACGCGCATGCCATGTTCAGTTAAAGAGCAGGTAAGAGGAAAGTCTCAGGTGTAGGCTACACCACACAGGCTTCTGTTCCCAAAGGGCCCTCCCCAGCGTGCCCTGCTGGCCCCACCTGGTCCTCTCTTCTCACTTCGTGCCAGCCTCAGCACCACCTGAAGGGCCCCCCTACTGCCCTCTCTTCAGGCTCCCTTCCACATCCCTGCCTCTGAAGAAAGCATGATCTAGAGCCTGGAAGAACTGGGTTGGAGTGCTTGGCTTTGTAACTTCAGGTACCTCTCTGAGTTTGATTTCCACATTGAAAGGTCAGAGTTAAGGCCTGGGCCTCACTCAAGATTCAGACCTGTGTGAATCAGAAGTGTTAGCGTATGCCAGGAAGCTTTGCAACTGCCTTGAGGAGAGGTATTTTTATCCCTATTTTACTGATGAGAAAATTGAAAGCTCAGAGATGTTGAATAACTTGCTCAAAGTCACACAGCTAGAAAGTGGATGCTCTGGGTATGGATTCCTACAGCTGGGGGCCCCATCCCTGTTGTTCAGCTAGTCTGCCTGACATTGTTGCTAGTAATAAGTACCTTTAAATAACTAGTTCCAAAGCATTGTTGAGGGGGTGGGAGGGAGGTTCCTAATTTAGGTAGAGTGGTATTTTGTTTTTGCTCTAATTTGTATTTCTTTGATTACTAGAGAATCTGAACGTTTTCCCCACGTGTGTATTCACTTAGTATACTTCTTGTAGAACACACCCATGCCTGTTGCCAATTTATTTTAGTGTCCTAAATTTTTTCCCACATTGACTTGCTGCAGATCGTTTTTGAATGGTTATTAACCCTCTTCTATCTTCCATGCTACAAATATTTTTCCCAGCTTGTTTTCCTTTTTATTTTATTTCCTTTTGGGTATGCAGAATTGTTAAGTAAAATTAATTACCGTTCATGTTAATTTCCATTCATGTTCCATTCATAATCAGCATGCTAAAACCCCAGCCATGGTTTGGAAGTAGGTTTCCCCAGGCAACATATACCCCTTCCCCACCCCACTGAGTTCAGTGGGTTAAAACATGCATCAAAGGCAGAGTCGAGGTAAAAGCAGGTACAAGTGCAGTTCTAAGCCTGAGGGTCCTTGCTAGGCAGCCAAAGGACAAGTCTTTTGTACTATAAACATATGATTGGTTTCTGTGTTTGCTTTACTGAAAACATTTGACTTTGATCTTAGTCAGAAGGCCCAGGGACTAGTTTTTAAAGATTTCCCTGGGAGCACCCATCCCCCACCCGAAGCCTGTCCATGTTATGGTGACTGGATGGTTCCTACTGTGTCATGAAGCTCAGAAAATAGGAGACTTGGGTTCGTTGTTGGTGATGACTGCAAAAGTGCTCCAGACGGGGCTTTAGAGATTATGAAGTGCTTTCCCATCCGCTTTTTTAGCTGGTCCTCACAACAAGCCTCTAGAAGGTGGTAAGATGATTTCCACAAGCTGCTGAGAGAACAGAGGCTCAGAGAGGTTGTCCCTGTCCCCACACTGGTTATTGGGAGAGGTAGCCCTGTCCTTAGATGTCAGAACTGCTGTCATCTCTGCCTTGCCAAGTTAGGTCCTGGTGATGACCTTGACCTTCCAGTAAGGGAGCAGGAACAGTGTTTGAGGTCAGAAATTCAGCTCCAAAAAGAGATAGGCCTCACTCCTGCTCAGGAACTCTTTTCAATTCTGAACTTCCGACCTTGCACAAGACACTGTCTGTCCCTTTCGACCACATGGAGGTGCTGCTCCAGAGAGTGTGGACCATGTCCTGAGAGAAGGAGCAGCGGCTAACAATGGTCAACATCTCTGAAATGGCCTAGAAGGCATGCCTTAAGTACCAGTTTCCACACTGTCTCCCTTCAGAGTCAAACAGCAGTCATCTTACCAGCGAAATGGGTTTATTGCAGGAATAACAGAGGGATTGCAATTTGGGACAGGCAAGCTATGGCTAACCAGAGGCATTTCTGGAGATCAAAGGAGAGGAACATTACTTCATAGAGAAAGGGGGAAGTTGGGAGTGGCCACTTGGAATGAAAGTCCATTGGAGGAAAATAGGAGTTCAGAGGTTTCTCATTGACTCAGTTATGCTGTTTTCTTACTGGCCAAGCCTGTTGCTGGGCAGGGAGAAAAATCTTCCCTCCTCCTGCTGTTAAGAAGTTAGTTGGGCTTCTCCTATTGGGAATGCAAGGTCCCTTTCCCCCTGTTGAGATCTGAGGATGAGTGGTAGGAGGTGAGAGCTCCTCCCTTCTGCCTCCCAACCCCACTTTAAATGAGGTTTCCTTTATTCAGTTGCACACCAGGACTGCCCTGTGTTACATGGGGTTGGATTCTTCCCTTGGAAGTTCATAGTCCACTGGAAGAAACAGAGATGTACCCAAACAACCACCAAAAGTGTGTGCAGTACTCCAGCATTTGTCAGTCAGTCATTCAGCAAGCGTTAACTAAGCACCATCTGTGTGCCAAGCACCGTCCTAATCTAGCCAGAAGCACAACAGACAAATATCATGAAGCTTACACCCTGGCAGAGGAGATACACAATGGCAAGTTAATAAACAAGTAGCATGTCCAATGCTGGAGAATGCTGTGGAGAAACATTGGGAAAGGGGTTGAGAGTGTTGGAAGGAATCACAGTTTTAAGTCAGGTAGTCAGGAATGGACAGAAATGTACAATGGAGCACAGAGAAGAAAGGTTTCCGCTAGCCAAGGGGAGGGATGGCATTACTGGCAGAGGGAACAGCAAATGCACAGGCATGAAAATGAGAGGCTACTGGCATGTTTGAGAAATTGCAAGCAAGTCAGGTGCGACAAGAGGAAAGGGAAGGAAACTTCGGGACTTGATGCTGGTAGAGGTCCGTTGCGGCCATACAGTGAGGGCCTTATGTGTGTCTAGGGGTGAGGATGCCAGTGACCATGTGAATGCTGTGGTCAGTGCAGAGCTCGGCTACCACAGCTCCCTTCCTGAGCTAGTGGCCAGTGGCTCCCCAACTCCGGTCAAGAGGCATGGCATTTGTAACCGAGAAAAGGGGGAAGCAGAAGAGTCACTTACTCTGACTGGCCAGTCTTATCACGAGAAAAACATCAGAAAAATTCCAATATGGGGCATCCTACAAAATATTAGCCTCCACCCCACAAAATTGTCAAGGTCATCAAAAAAACAAGGAAAATCCTAGAATCTACCACCACCAAGAAGAGCCTAGGGATGTGTGATAACCGAATGTAATGTGCTTGCCTTCGTGGGGTCCTGAAATAGCAAACAGTAGGTGGAAACTAAGGAAATATGAATAAACTGTAAACTTCAGTTAACAGAATATAATAATAGTGGTTGTTGACTGTAATGAAAGAACCATACTAATACAAGATAATAAGATGTTAATAACAAGGGAAAATGGATGCAGGTTATGTGGGAACAATTCCTCGCAATTTTTCTGTAAATCTAAACAGTTCTAAAAATATTTTATTTAAAAAACCTTAAGGCATGTTATAACAAAAACTGAAAAAAGTCGAAGTAGGAAAACATTCATAACCCCCACATTTCATTGGTTTTCCCGTCTCTGGAGAAGATTCTTTTCCAACTCAGTTTGTCCCCCATGGACAAAGATTAAAGATTTCCCTGGGAAATCTGTCTGTCTTCAGCTTCATCGAGGTAGAAATAAGCATGTGTGGCTAGGGGTAGGGGGGGCACACGAGGTGGGAGAAGGCGGGTGGGGAAGCTAAGGCTGAGATGTGTCCGTGCTAAAGCTTCAGGACTGGCTTCCTCCCTGAGACGGAATGAGATTTCCAGGGAGGGGAAGCATGTGACAGCGCATTAACAGCCCTGCTGTTCCACAGCTGGTGGTCCTTTCAGGCCCTGTAGGGGCCATTGGTCCAGGACACTTGGGTCAGTCAGTAAAAGGCCACCTGTGACAAGGGCCTGAGCAGAAGCAGAAAGTAAATGCATCACAGATCCCAGAGTCCCCTGCTCTGACTGTGGGAAGCTGACCTCTGCTCAGAAGCTTGTCCACCATGTGAGGGGCTGGGTCCATGGAGAGCCTCAAGTCATTGTCCCTCAGTTTCTGGTGGGCTCTTTTTTCCCGTGTGTCTTTCTCAGTCGCAGCCGGTGTCTATCTGTTTATAGATACGTTTTCACATCCAAATGATTCCTTAGTAACCGAGGATCTCTGTGTCTCAGCAGTCACTAAGGTATTCTGTTTTATTCCCATCTCCATCCTCTCTCAATAAAGGATGGCTTCCGCACACTTCTGAGTTTGGTAGGATGGATGCTAGCCCTTTAGGGTTGTGGGTATCCCCATAGACAACATCCAAACAAGCCATACCACATTAAGGCATAAATGTCTCACTAAATTTGCTGACAGATGTCTTTCTTGGCCTGCCTCAGTTTCATTAAACTCCTGGCTTCCGTACAGAGACTCAGGACATCCTAACCTGACAAAGGATTCTGAAGTTTCACAACTGAGCTCCTTGGCATCTATTGCGTTAATGATCGGCCTTCCCCACCTTAGTTTGCCAACTGACTCAAGAAGTCGCATTGAAGCTGGCTAGGCTCCTGGCCGGTTTGGGGGAGGGGAGCGGGGAGCATTTACCTGACTGTGTGTTCCTACGTGCTACTTCCCCAACCTCACATGGGCCCCACTTCTCACTTCTCCCCCCTGGGGAAAGTCTAATTGCACTGGTCAGTTCCACACTGGCTCCCTAGCCCGGCCCGACCGAGCATGGTGTGTCTTTGCATCCATTCTAACCAGGGGCTGCAGAATGGGACTTCCACCTGCTGATTCTCACTCAGCACCTCTAGCAGTCAGAGTTTCAGCAGGAAAAACAGAAACTACTCTAGGTTTTTCAACAGGGGGAATTTAATACAGGAATTGGTCACATAGTTGCTGAAATAGCAAAGAATCTCAACAGTACATGTTGAGACAACCCAGCAGTCAACATCAATGGGAAACATTCTCACCCCTAGACCAGAAAGACAATGAGAGAAGGTGATGTTTCCATCACCGCAGGAACTGGAACCATTTTATAGGTTGCTTGTCAGGACCTGAAGCACAGAGTTTCTGTGGCTGCTGCTAGGGGATGGTAAGACGAGTGAGAGAGAGAGCGAGAGAGCGAGTGAGCAAAAGATTGGCCCTAGTTCCTCTCCCCTCCTCACCTCCAGTCTTCTGCCCCAGGCTCCCATTTGCCAAACCCACCTGCCCAGAAGCTGGTAAGCCAGGGAGCCTGGCATTGCGGTTCCCGGTGAGATGGAGCAGGGCGGGAAGCGTGGGGAACAGTCCTGGGAGCAAACAGACAGATAACTGGCCTGCCAGCCATTCAGCCCTCTCTCCCTACCGTCCTTTGTTCAAGGCTGAGCTGGCCCCCACCCATTCCAGAAAACTGCTGCTCTTTTCTCATTTCTCTGATGGAGACAGCTGGCAGCCTGATTAGATGGCATATTCTTTTTTTTTTTTTAAGATTTTATTTATTTATTTGACAGAGAGAGAGATCAGAAGTAGGCATAGAAACAGGCAGACAGAGAGGGGGGGAAACAGGCTCCCTGCTGAGCAGAGAGCCCAATGTGGGGCTTGATCCCAGGACCCTGAGATCATGACCTGAGCCTTAACCCACTGAGCCACCCAGGCACCCTAGACGGCATATTCTTGTATGATCTCCTGGATTGAACAGATAAGGGAAAATCAGAGTCCTCCTGTACTTCGGGGAAGGGGCAGCAACTACAATATCTGTAGTCACCAAATCTTGCTCATGTGAATAATTGCTGTCCCTAGTCCTTTGGAGGAGAGCAGTGACTCTTGTTTTGTAGGATCTTCAAGGTAGAATGGTTCTTTCTGTTCATTCTTGGAATAGTGGCAGCCTCAGAGTTTCACCTACACCTCAAATAGTTATCTTTTACTCTACAAGGCCAAACCCATGGCTCACACCCCACTTTCCGGCCATAGCTATCCCTGAGGGCCTGTGTTCAGTAGTTATTCTAGAAGGCTGGTGAGTTGCTTCCAGGAACCTCCAGCTGTTGTCTGAGATGGTTAGTTGTTCGCAGCCTGCCATCCCTCAGATTGCCACTCTCTTTGTACACAAGTTTGGAGCCCTTGTTGCTGGCATGGGAGTTCAGACAGAGGGGAATGTGGACAGGAAGAGTCTGAGGGCAGAGCAGAAGAAACAAAGGCCCCTAAGTTTGTGCAGCCAAGAAAATAAAGTGAACTGAGATGAGGGATTTGGGCTGGACTTGTTTTGCCAGGCGCACAGTTGTGTTTGGATTGGGAAGAAAGGCATAACTGTACAGGAGAAAATCCTGTTCAGATTTTACTCGAGCAGTTACTGGATTAAAGAAAAGCCAAGAGGCTTAAACTGTGTGAATGTACGAAGGTTGCTGCACCCCAGACAGGAGGGACCCTGTCTCCTCCCAGGACGTGTTTGGACAGCATTTGGGAAGCAGCAGGCTCCCTTGTCCATCAGTCCGGTAATTGGTGAAATATAGCATCCAGCGGAGCCACTCATGTTACTTTCCTTTTCTTTGCCCTAATAGTAATAATTATTAAATAGTAAAAATGGTGTTAGTACTGTTGGGTCAAAGCAACAGAAACCTCAGAATTAACTAATTCGAAACCAGGGGATTTTGACTACTGCCTCATGGAATCCAATGACTTGAACTTTCAAGCCAGAGAAAATGCACATAGACGTGGTAGAACTGGGATCAGGGTTTTCATTCTGTTCTGCTTAAATTTGTTCTCTTTTTGGCTCTGGTCTGCTTCTCTTGTGAGCTTCCTTCTCTCTCACTGAAGACCAGCTTCCCCTCCCCAACACCCCCCCCCCATTGGTCAGCTAGGGCAGCTATAACAAAGCCCAGACTGAAAGGCTTACACAATAGAAATGGATTGTCTCGCAGTTCTGGAAGCTCAAAGTCCAGATCAAGGTGTAGGCAGGGCCACGCTCGAGTTTCCCTCTGAAGGGAGGGGTCTGTCCCAGGCCATTGTCTGGCTTGTGGTAATTCTTTGCAATGAGGTGTTCTCTCTGTGTCTGCCTGCCCAAATTTCCCCCTTTTAGATAAGGACACCAGTAGTACTGGGTTCAGGCCCAGCCCAATGACCTCAGTTCAACTCTATTACTTCTGTAAAGACCCTGTGTCCAAATCAGGATCCATTCTGAGGTATTAGGGGTTAAGACTCCAAGATATCCTTGTTTGGAGGACACAACACAACCTGTAACACCTCCTTGGCCACCAACAGCTCTCAGGTTTTTCCATCTTACAGTCTTTACTACTAGAGGCTAGATTCTTTTATAATACCCAGGGAAGAATTCTAACTGGCCCATCTTTGATCAGGTATTGCTCTCACCAAGGGCGGCTGGGGCCCCCAGAAGTATGATTGATCCAGCTTCATTAAGGTGCCCAGTCCTAAGCCAATCAATGATGACCAGGAGTCAGGGTCCTTCAAGAATATGACAATTCTCATAGGACCCATGTATCTGCAGATCAGCTAATTAATGTTGGGTACAGGTCACCCCCAAATCATAGTGGTATATAACACAGGACCCATTCTCACTCATACTCCATATCCACCGGGGACACTTGAAGTGGTGGAGGGTGCAGGGCTTTCTTGGAATTCTCCAGGGATGTAAGGCGACAAACCATCCCCTGTGTCAGTCATGGTGCCAGAGTGAAAGGAAGCTCTGGAGGGTCCTTAACTGGCAAAAAAATCTTCTGCCTGGAAGGAGTGCACTTCCGCTCACCACTCACTGGCCGCAGTTGGTGACGTGGCCCTCTCGGGGTGTGTGATCCCACCTGTGCCTGCAACGATTGTCAGACAGCACCGATGACCCATATGACCCACGTGGGGGCAGTGGGAAAGCCAGGGGGATGCCGGGAGATGCTCCCTCAGCATAAGATGGGGTGCACACAGTAGACGAGTGGGCGAGCACTCCGGGGGCCTCTCAGGCCAAAGGAAGGGCAACAGGAAAGACGGTAAGGTGTTAAAAAGCAACTTGGTGGGGCACCTGGGTGGCTCAGTGGGTTAAAGCCGCTGCCTTCGGCTCAGGTCATGATCCCAGGGTCGTGGGATCGAGCCCTGCATCGGGCTCTCTGCTCTGCGGACAGCCTGCTTCCTCCTCTCTCTCTGCCTCTCTGCCTACTTGTGATTTCTGTCTGTCAAATAAATAAATAAAATCTTTAAAAAAAAAAAAAAAGCAACTTGGTCTGGCTGGAGCGCAGAGAGTCTGAGGTGAGATGAGAGTGGCCAGGCTGGACAGTGAAGAGGACTGCCTGCTCTAAGTCAGGGTTTGGATTTTCTCCCAAAGACCAGGGGCCACCAACAAGGCTTTGAAGCTGGGAGCAGCAGGGTCAGACTTGCATTTTAGGAATGGCACTGGCAGCATGGTCATTTGAGGAATGGAAGGGGGGCATGCGCCCTAGACCTGCACAGAGCTCGGATCACCTACAATCACCTAGACCCAGTGCCTCTTCCATGTGGGAGTACAGTTAGTTATGATCGATACAGCAAGGATGGCTTTGGGAAAATGCTGGCAATGTGCCCTGGGTCCTGAAGGAAGAGGTGGAGCCGGCAGATGTAGAAGGAGGGGAGGCTTTGCAGGCTGGCAACAAAGCTGGGAGAGCTGGGAACACTCTGAAGTTCGAGAGCAAGTGTCTGTGTTTATCCAGCACATTCAAATCCCAGAATTTTTAAAAAGATTTTATTTATTTGAGAGAGAGAGAAAGAGTGCATGCGCACAAGTAGGGGGAGAGGGGCAGAGGGAGAAGCAGATTCCCTACTGAGCAGGGAGCCTGATGCGGGGCTCAGTCCCAGGATCCTAAGATCATGACCTGAGCCAAAGGCAGATGCTTCACTCATTGGACCACCCATGTGCCCCGAAATTCCCGAATTTTCAATGAGGGGCTTGAAGGGTATGCATTGGTTAAGTAAAAGCAAGTTTGAGAAAATTGAGAAAACACCCCACTGATACCACAGATTCCATCAGGTTGCTTTTTAGCACTTGTGGCTGTTTGAGAATGGTTTACTCCCTGTGTGCTCTCGTTTTATGCCACTCGTGAGCTCTTATAGGCAGGGTTCCTGTGCCTCCCGTAAGCACCCGATCTTTCCCTGGTGGGAGCCCAGTATCTTCCGTCTTACTCCCAGGCAGTTGTGCCCCGAGACACACTGCTCTCCGCTCCACCTTCTCTCTGACAAACTTCCCCTCGATCTTCAATCCTTTCAAAGATCTCTACATGCTGCCGATTTGGGCAGCTCACCTGGATCCGTGAGCCATCGCCTGCCAAGGCTAGCTTCGAGGAACCCCTGTGAGGACACAGGGGGAGCACCCCAAAAGAGAACCCTGAGTGGAAATCTGGATCAAACCTCGAGGCCACAGAGTGGCAAATGAGCTCCTCCAGCTTCCCTGTGACACCAACACAGTCTCACCACGAGTCTGGGGCTGGCTCACCGGCCCCATAGAGGACCTGGAACAAAAGTCTTTCAGGCCTTCTTGAATGAGGATGACCAGTTAAAAATTCATGAGACGATTACATAAAACCATCTGCTGCCTTTATTTCCCCCTGTGTGCATTAAAAACATGCAGCTGCTCAACACGAAGCATTGCGTTGCTCTGCATGGCTCGTGGGCTGGTCCTGCACATGGCAGGTGGAGAGGATGGGGGGTGGGAGGGGAAGGGAAGGGAGCCTGCCCAGCCAGGGAGCTCCGCCTGGCTCTGAGTGTGTCGAGCACGTCGGTCCAGATCTTTCCGTGCTCTTGATGCGCTCTCTGAAGGAGGTGTTGTTCTGTGTACGTAGGTGATCCTGTTTTGGGTCTGTATCTGTCTCTGTATGTGTGTGTGTGTTTCTTTTTAATCTGAAAATGGTCTTTGAGTCCGCAAGCAGCAGCTGCAGCTGCCATAATTAAAATGAAATAACCTGCTTCTTCTAGTCCTTAGGGAGAAAACCTTAAAAAAAAAAAAAA
>RCUC01130679.1:0-13699 GCA_003697995.1 Taxidea taxus jeffersonii
TTGCTATTTTCTCGCCAATACCTATTAATCCAATGCCATTTGGCCTTGCAACTCCACTGACATGCAGGCTAGAAATACTGCAGAAAATCAGTCACCACGTGCTCACAGGAGATTTTGGTGACTGAATTTTATTTTGGGTGATGGGAGATGAAGTTATAAATCAGGATTTTTTAAACAGCTAAACCCTATGTAATGTTTCTAGAATTTCGAAGTGAAAAATAAACCCCAAGGGAATTTAAAATGGAAGAGTCTGTAAGTGTTTGTGAATATTATGAATGTTGTACCATATTTGTGTGTTTCTAGGCAAAAGAAAAAAATGAATCATTTAAAAATAAATTAACACAGAAGAGTCTTGTAATCGTGGGTTTGAACTCAGATAAATGCAGAGACTTAATTCTTTACCTTTTTCTGTGCTCTATTCTGTGATTTATTCACAAACCAAACCAGAGAAATCTCATTGATCTTCTCTTTCAAGTAAGATAACCTGATATATTTCTCAATGCATTTTAATTTGATCAGTTCCCTGTAACAGGAACCCAAGAATTCTTAACTTTTTGCTCTCCTACTTCATAGAGCCCTCAGGCTTCAAAATGGCATTGTTCCCCCCTCAGTAGAATTGTAAATAAGCACACAACTCACTTTTTAGCCTTGTAATAGGTGCCATAATAAGGACGCAGAAACCAAAAATTCCCA
Organism: Taxidea taxus jeffersonii; assembly: GCA_003697995.1. Taxonomy (NCBI): domain Eukaryota; kingdom Metazoa; phylum Chordata; class Mammalia; order Carnivora; family Mustelidae; genus Taxidea; species Taxidea taxus. Next base: position 694 of record RCUC01130679.1, read on the forward strand.
CTTGTTTTATTTGCTAGCTAGCGCTCCAATCTTTAAGGCCCATGACTACCCCCAAAATTCTAGCTCTGAAGTTAAATCAGGCCACCCCCGGGAGGGAAAACCACAGCAACTTCATTTTTAAAATATATTTGATTTTCTTTTCCTAATCTTCCAGCCTTCCTTTCTTTTCCTTTTTTTCCTCTTACACTGCTGCGTGCTTTAATTTTGCTTTCAGCTGGTAGTTTAAAAACTTTAGCTTCTAATAACTGGAAAAAATGGTTATTTAAAGATAACTGCAACTTGCTTAACATGCCAGGCTATCATATGCTCAGTGCTTTGAAGCTGCAAATTAATGACGAGCAGGAACAGTGACTATCTTTCAGAGGAAACTGACCTCTTTCTAATGGCACATCGCTAATGTCATCTGTCTACTGCATCTCATTATGTGAATTTCATGGAGTTTAAAAAAAAGTATCTTAAGGCTGTGCACAAATAAAAAGGACCTTCTAGTATTAAGCACTTTGAAAATTTTTGATCTCTCAAAATACCTTCCTTAGATACTGCTTCCCTCTTTTGTGCATGGCACGCTGCTTATGTCATCTATTCTCTGTGACTAATTATGTTAATTTTGTGCCATAAAAGTAACTGAAGGCTGTTAAGAAATAAAAGCTTTTGAGTGGCCTTATTTCATAAACACCCCTTTTGAACAAGGCGCATTTAGTCATATTTGCAGTAACAGAAAGAGTCTTGTGCTAAAAATACAACAAAGGCTCTTGAATATGGCCATTTATTCCCACTTTATTAGGTAATTTATGAAAAAGTATGAAGGGAAGCCTTTTTGTTACTATAATTTGCATAAAGCTGGTGCCCCATTAATGAGATAACTTCCTGCCTTTTGTGTATCACCAGCTGGAAATAGAAATGGAGGAACTTTTCTGTAGCCCAATTACTTAACCTGCTGAGTTCAGAGCTGGAAAGTAAACAGGATTCCTATCTGCCAAGGAACTTTATTGTGGTTCCTCTAACCTGATTTTAACTAGACTTATTGTGGTGCTTACTTTGTAGTACATATAAATATCGAATTATTCTGTCAAACACCTGAAATGAATATGTTATGTACAAAATTTACCACAATAAAAATTATTATAATACTTAGAAGGATGAGTGCCAAATGCTAAAACCAAATGTCAGCAAGGCTATATGGTAGAATGCATAACTACTTCTGGAGAATATTATTTGATAATCATTTTTCCCCCATTGGAGCATAATTATGGTATACCTTTCATTGGGTCAAGAGTAACATTTGATGATGTTTTTGAACATATGGAACTATATATAAACAAAAAAAACCCTGTAAACTAATTTTAGTTTGGGGGGGCACTGGTAGGGGGCAATGGATTGCTTTGCAACTATGAAATGCAGTCTTTCAGCGAAAGATATTAACAATATTCTATAATCATAATAATCATTCACTGCTACTGAAAAATACCTTGAGATATATTAAATAACAAGTTATTAAGGTCCAAAATATGCTATGAAGTGTACATAATTTTTTCATGAGGAGTGGAAATTCTACACATACAGTAAAAGCACCGAAGAATAAAATAGGGTCAAAAGAAAAGGGTGATTTTGAAGTTATAACTTGTATGTACATATGTGTGCACACACCCATACAATATTAGATAAAGCTCTGTTAAACTCTAGAAACATAAGAGTCTGTGGAAAGGAAAATTCTGCTTATCAAGATATGATTATGTAATTTAACCTAACCTTCGAAAATTATAGTTTAGTGATATTGAACTGCTGTACTTTTTCTCTCCTCTTCCTAATGCCAGCTATATAAATATACTACTAGATGACACATTGCTAATTTCACTCAGGGATACCTCAACATGGAAAATAAAAAAAGAGTAAGAACAGAGGAGGCAAAACCACCACTTTTGCTTAGATTCAACAAATAAACTAGAAAAGTGAATGGTTAGCCCCATGGTATCTTCTCCTTTTAAAATAAAGTCTTGAACACTTCAAAATTGCAGTAAGAAATTACCTTATGATTAGGGAAGAATTTCTGTCTTTCTATACACCTCTTATACTATCTTAGGTAAATTGCATTTACTGAATTAGTGGTAGCTACAAAGGCCATGACACCTCTGTAAAGCTCTCAGATGCTTTGACAATTTCACCATAGGAATGTGGTTGTATTTTAACTTGTAGGGTGAAACATGATCGTGTAGTCATTCTACTTAATTGTCATGTCTACTTAATTAATGACTACTTAATGTAGTCATGCTACATTCTACATAACTTATTCTCTGGACAATCTTCTCTACAGTTGGATCAAAAGCCTGGCTCCAAGTGTGTGAAACACCTCCTTTTCTTTAGGAACTTCCTTGTATCTTAAATCTACTAGACATTTTTACTCAGCCCATAAGTTATACCAGGGCAACGTTTCCTAAACATAACAATATACAAGACAGTTTTTGCATATGTTTACCTTCCTGGTACCAAAGAACACAATGGGAGAGAAGCTCTTTTAGAGAATTTTCTTCTCTGTAGTTCACTGTTGGGGAATTCTTTGTAGTTGGGTTTAATGGTCTAAATTTTTTAAATTTTTTTTAAGATTTTTATTTATTTATTTGACAGACAGAGATCATAAGTAGGCAGAGAGGCAGGCAGAGAGAGAGAGAGAGAGGAGGAAGCAGGCTCCTCGTGGAACAGAGAGCCCGATGTGGGGCTCGATCCCAGGACTCTGGGATCATGACCTGATCCGAAAGCAGAGGCTTTAACCCACTGCGTCACCCAGGCACCCCCTAAAGTTTTGGTTTAAGGGAGTTATAAATAAGGCAGAGAAAATAAGTGTTATTTATCCAATCGATGCAATTTATCTTTTTTTTTTTTTTTTTTAATTTTCACATAGACTTATGGTAAAGAACATAGATAAAAGACTATCGGGAACACTTGAAAATTCCAAACAGTAGTCTTTAAGAAGTTACCAAGAATGGGTTGGTCTGAATAGGCACTTCTAAAGATTTTTTTTTTTTTTTTTAATTTGTTAGAGAGAGAGAGAGCACAGGCAGACAGAGTGGCAGGCAGAGGCAGAGGAAGAAGCAGGCTCCTTGCCAAGCAAGGAGCCCGATGTGGGACTCGATCCCAGGATGCTAGGATCATGACCTGAGCCGAAGGCAGCTGCTTAACCAACTGAGCCACCCAGGCATCCCGTGAATAGGCACTTCTTAATCCACTTTCTTCTCATTATCACCTGGGAGAGAAATGGATCCCACGAATTGTCATAGTTTCCCATTTCTTTGTAACTGGATGGGTGACAGAATCTGTAATTTAAATTTTCATGAGGGTTACTCATTTGAAACACTGGAACACAGAGGAAGAAAATAGTGTAATGAGCAATCCTTTATGGAAAAAAAAGAAAGAGAGAGAGAGAGAGTTAAAGAGACCAGAGCAATCTAATTAAACTCAGGGGACAAAGTAACCAAAATGACAAAGCAAAACACATGACTGTAATATTCTTGTTTTAATGTTTTTTGAACCTCAAGATATCACATTCTAACTACTCCATTAAAATTCTATATTCTGACTCAAACTTTTCCAACATAGACCTGAAAATTAGTTGATCTTCCAAAGTTTCACAGTTAAATGAAGAAGTTAACAAGGTCTATATAGTGAAGTAATATACAGTATTGAACTTTAGAATATTAATTAAGCAATAACTTCAGGATATATGCTGCAGGTCCATTTAATGATTATCTTAATAATCAGAAGGGGGGCAACTTTATGAATATATCAAGATAGCTCTTTCTCCCCCTTGGCACTTGCCTAAAATTTATATGAACTATCACCAAATAGCTCAAAAAAAGAAATCAACAACCAGCATAAAGTTAATCCACTGTTAAGCTATGTAACAGTACTGAGAAAGCTAAAGGGGAAAGTTTGAATCAACAAATATTTTCTACATTCCTACCAGTAACTCCAAGGCCTTTTTTCCCCTTCTGTTCTTTTTTCCCCTTCCTTGTCTGTTACAAGTTATGATGTGTGGATGAAGGCTTTTTCCCATGCAGTAATGACTGTATACTGAGATTTCAAGGGGCTGTTCATGACAATCCCATTTTCTGTGTAATTTCATGGTTGTCTTCTTGAATGAAGATATTGGCTGCTCTGAAGCAGGGGGTCAGCCGCTCCTGCTCCCTTTCAGTATTGTTCCGGAGTATGTTTCCTTTCAGCTGATGAAAAGTAATTCATCATTTACACCCCTGAATTCTGCCAGCATTTTTTGAACAACTTTTCTTTCCCTGTGGTACCTTAGGCCCATGAAAGAGATAAATAGGTTCAATACAACATGAGGCCCCGGATCCTGGGAGCAGGTTAGGCCTCTGAGGCCCCAAGCTGCCCCTTTCTCATGATAGAGTTTGTCACCTTTCTACCTCTAGAAGTCAAATCCTGTCGACTCAGCCATCTTTCAGGCTCTCTGAAGTGGCTTTGGCACCCACTGGGGCATGTGAGCTTAAAATTGATTTTTTTTAAGATCTGTCAAGTTCCCTTAAGGGACGGAGTTGACAGCCAGCAGGCCTCAACTATCACAAAGCATTCAATGTGTAAAAGACACCTAAGGAACTTCCTTTGAGGGGCCAAAGGGCTTCAGACTTTGTGACATGTTGAGAGGGTGCTGTTGCTAAGAAACTGGCTTTTGGCAATAGGCTTTTTCCTGCAACTCTGTTACTTTGGGAAGTACTTTAAGCCACCTCTCTCCTTATGGCAGAAGACGACATCAGCTATTATAAAAGCAAGAAATAAACAAACAGAAAAGATGTTAAATGGAATCATTCTTTGATTCTTCAGATTCCAATAACCTACCACTTATGCAGTTTGGGAATTAGTTAACTCTAGTGTTTATACCGGCTCTCAGAAAAATAAAACACTGGACAACTGAAACTTAATCAAATAATAGTTGGCATTTGTTTTTAAAGTAAAGAATATAAACTCTTTAGGAATGTGGACACTATGGAAAATAATGCAGAAAGAGATGGCTCTTTCTCAACTTCAACAATGATTGGCTTAAGAACCTCAGTAATAGTATCATGCTAAAGTTTACCTCCCATTTCTTGAAAAATAATGCCAGAGCAGTTACAACCAGCCAACTGTTCCAACCTGGGTCTACCAGATAAAGAGGCTGTTTAATTCAGCCTCTGTATTTGCCATTTCTCCCTATTTCGTATGTTTATTTAGAAGTCAAAATAATAGGGGCAGGATTTTGCCATGTTGTTTTAAAGGCTAAGGAAATGTTCTCTTCTTTCTGATATTGCTTCAACCTGGCAAGTAATATTTTTTTGTTGTCGTTCTAAATAAAGAAGAAAACACCCCTGCCTCTTAGCCACAGCTTAACCACTTTCTCTAGCCAATCCATTTGTACAGAGCAAGCACAGCATCCTTCAGAAGATTAGTGACTCCTCAAAAGAAGTCAAGAGACAGGTTTTCATATTCAGTTCCAACCTGTGTGGTTTGAAGACCATGAAACTTTCAACAATGACATAATATTGCATGTGTCTCTCTCTCCAGGGGCTGGATTTTACCGACTGGTACGTGAAAAGCCAATTGTATACGCAGGTGTAGGTCTGAGTTGAAAGGATTTGATGGCATTAATCTCCCTTTAAGAGGTCTTGTTTTCATGGGCTGGTGTCAAGCATAACTGGGTTGTTCTGTGACTATAACTGCAGTTATATGTCCCTTGTCATAGAAAAGTGCCTGAGCTTTTCAGGGAATTTCTACATTACTTTTTCCAAACACAGTTCCAGTGTTCCTTGTATAGGGAGCGAGATGGTAAGAGGAGAGGAGTTTAGGCTTTAGTGTCAGACATAACCTTGGCTTTGAATTTTGGCTTGTGTGACCCGTGTTGCCTCAGTGAATTCGTGAAACTTCTCTGAGACACAGCTTTCTTGTGCACAAAATGAGGGCAACCATATCTGAGGATTAAATGAGGTTATGCATGGAAAATATCTAGCATAGTCATTGGAATGGAAGTGTAATAAATGGTAATCGTTATTACTCTAATTGACCAAATATATTCCACGATTTCATGGTCTTCGTCACCGAAGCTCAGGACACCATAAGTATTAAGAATTAAGGACTTTGAAATGCAATTTTCCTCCTGAATCCAAACAATGAAACATGTTAAACTCTAAACTAGAAAGATTATTACTTAGAGCTAAGTCAAGATGTGGCTATGATCATTTTGAACAGATAACCTGGTCAAAATATAAAAGGAAATACTGTGATTTTCCTGAACCAAGGTTGCTAATAAAAGATCTTGTACAGAAAAGGAACAGGTAAGAATAGATATTGATACCTCCGCCCTTCTGTTATTTCATGTACTTAATTAGCTTTATCATTATTGACTGACTAGGTCCTGCAACCTAGAACATGAATAGACTGCTCTTAGTGGAGGACATATGTGGTCCTTCTACATGTTGGTCCACTCAAGTCATTTTGTTAGCTCTCTCAGTTTCCTGGCTAAATGGGTATAGATGGGACATCAGTGTTTTCTGAAAAGTTTTCCAGGTGATTCCAAAGTCCAGTCTGTTCTGAATGTCACTGTTTTAGATATAAAAACTTAATTGCTTTTCATTTGCCCACAAAATGTGCTATGTGTCAGTAGCCAAAACTAATTTTGCAGGAGAATATCATTGCAAATAGACAGTCACTGAGTGGCTGGAGACAAAACAGTTGAAATTTAAAAGAAAAGAAAAAGGAGACTTCAGTGTGTTAAAAAAAAAAAAACCAATTACATCATTATCCCACTGTGCCCTCTTGACTATTGGTAACACAGACAACAATCTCACCCCACAAATTATGTGATTATATAACTATCCATGTGTTACAAGGATAGTTCCATATGGACATACTGAAGGGGTAGAGATGGGACTTTGGACCTCTTTTTCTCAGTATTCACTAAGGCTTTACATTATCCAGTTCTTCTTCTAGAAATTCTTCCCCACCCTCCCCTCACCCCTTAGATAGTAAATTAGATCAACTGTATTGTGTCTGCCTAGTGTTCTCCAGTATCCCCATTACTGCAAGGAAAGACTGAATGAAGGCACTGAACAGAATGAGATGACTTCCCCATTGGCTTGTAGGCCACAGGAGAAAGCATCATGTCCAGGGGGATAACCCTTGTTTCCCCAGTGCCCACTTCAGTGCTGAATGCAGGTACTTAACACACGTTTGCTGAGTGTGTGAAAAATAAATGAGCTCTTCCCATCAAGACTTTTCCAAAACCAACAGCATCTCCTCACACTAAAGGCTTAGCATGGCTAGAGCTTTTGCCCAAGTATCTAACTAGTGTTCTACTACATATTTTTTTTTCATATTCTTCTGAGAAAAGTTGGCAAAAATACTATGGCAAATAAATTCATAATTCACCAGAAAAAAAAAAAAAGATAGATTTCTCTCTCCTGGAAAGAGTATACTCTGGAATTTATTTGATAAGGTAGAAATGAGGTAAAGTGGGCTCATCTTATTTCCACATTGGGAATAAGTTCACCAGCAGGCTGGAAAGAAATAAGTAGCTTGTCTATTTGGGGCATTCTTATAGCTATACCATCACTGATAAAGAAAAACTACAAAAGTTTCAGTGATACACTTTGATGCATCTATGTGTTCACAGGGTCATCATATTACAGTCATTATGGCTGTAGACACACTTCCCTCCCTGGTCTATTATAACTGGCCGTAATGTACCATACAGGCTCAAGATGTTCTCTTCTTGACTGAATCTGGAGAGTATCTATTTCACAGTGTATTCCCCTTAAAGGGAGAGTCTACAAATGGCGATAGACGAGGCACTTATCTGTACATAAGCATCGAAGAAAGAACGGGAGTAAATGATGCTCTTCATGGCGTTGCATTACTTCTCCAGTACAATTTGCTGCACTTAAAAATAAAGAGCGAGAGAGAGACAGAGAAAAGTAATTTAGTAAATGGACTCTAGTGGCCTGAAAGAGTTAACGTGTTTCCTCCTGCTAGAAACAGTGAGCCATTTATATGTAGGCAATCCCTTCTCTTCTCCTGAGCTATATCAATGCTGCAGGAGACGTTTTAAAATGGATCTTCACAGACTCTAGGGATAGCAGAAGAGGCTTTTTTTCATTGTCAGTAGTAACTAAAAAATGAGTTTGTAATTTTTTTCCTTATCTTTTTTTTTTTTTTTTCTTTCCTCTGTGGTGTCACTCTGAGAAGATGATTTGAAAGACTTACTTTCTTACATTTGGAATCAGTTATGGGGAGGTTACCTCCTTGGTGTTCTTAGTCCAACCACACAACTTGAGAGGTTAGCAAGTATTTTCTATAATAAAAATAAAGAACAACAGAAAGAGCTGATATGTCCTTCAAGCATTTAACAGATTTCCATTTGTTCGTTTCTCTCTTTCTACTACCTATTACCAATGCAATTCTCATTTTTTAATATCTGTTTCTGGATATTTTCAACATATTTTTGTTTACATTGTTCTTTTTAAAATTATATCAGCTTTCTCTTTAGTTATAATTTAAATGAATATTAAATGCATCACAACCTCTTTTAATTATAATGTCCTCTCACAAATTCATCATGCATTATAAGATTCTGATAAATATGCTTTTGTGGTTTTTGCATTCTTTCCAAAATATCTTTTCCCAGGGCAACCTCTTTTGGATTTCTTTATTTTCACAATATGTACATGTCTAAGTGTTTCAACAGTATTTTTCGAACATTAAGCATTCATTTACTTGTTTTTCAAATTCTAGGGTATGAATTCCACAAATATTTCCTTTAACTGAGCACAAATATGAGATGTACTTTTACTGCACCCCCCCTGCGCCCCCTGAACAAGTTTTGACCCTGCAAAGGAAATTGTATCTAGAAGAGAAACACTTGATATTTTATTTTCTCTTCACACCCTAGAGGTGTATTTCAACATTCACAGAATACCTGGCTATCCTTTTTTTCCCTAATGTCTATCCAGGCAGGATCTGCTGTGTCAGCTAAAACACTCACAGCTTTTCTCTTCCTGGGCTATCATAACTGTACAATATTGAAACCTCCCCCTCCTTATTTGGTTTCTAGTTTCAGTAAACCTTATCCTAGCATTTTAAATCCTCAATCATTTCCCTGACTCAACCATATCACTAGTATTCCAATAATATCATGCTTATCCCTGATACTCATATTCATACTTATCATCGATAAAGCTTTGATGTAATAAATCCTTGATATAATATCATACTTATCCATGCTATGAGATATAATCAAAAATGAAAGCAGAAATTTAAGATACAGACTAAAATATATTACTTGCCAATTTTCCACAGTAACTTTTCATCATTACTCCAAAATTACTTTTTAATGCAAAGAGTAGTTTCAATCACATTGAGGCCCACATGATTCAGATACTATCATAATCACAATTAGATTACATTACTGCAATCAGGAATGGAGATCATTAAGAGAAAGAATATAAATTGCTTTAGTTTTACAAGTACTGAGCTAGCAAAATTATAATTAATCTCCATTTATAATCTTTTCTTTCATAGAACTGCAAAGCATGCTACTTTTTTTAGGCCATCAATACAAATTAGAACTAAGTAATAAAGCCCTAACTACTACTACTGTGCTGCTCACAATTGAAGAAACTTCCACATTATGTATAGAAGGCTTTTGATACCAACAGTGCCCTTAGAGTAGATTGTTTCAATGCAATAAGCCCAACTATCACAAGGTGCTGTATAAAAAATAGAATGCTGCAGAATCTTTCCTTTCAGAATAATCAGTTTGTGCATTCCATTTCTTATATGAGATGGCGCTACTCATGTGAGATGAAGAAATACTGAATTTGCAGTTACTGTGATTACATCATCCTAGGCATCCCAAACTTGAAATATAGGTAAAAGTACAAGAAATAACAATATAAAAAATAAATAAATTCAAAATACTTAGACCTTCAAGATGCAAGCAATTCTAATTCTCTTAATTGTTTTATATTTTTAAAACGTATTATGTTATGTGATACCTTGGTACTCTAAGTCCTTCCATAGTCCTTTATATACCTTTTGGTTATTAGCCCTCAAAACTCATCTCAAGATATACTAGAACAAATATTATAGATGACTTAATATTATACAGGTTCACGAAATTTTTCCCACAATTTGGAAATCAATACAGTTATAAAAACCGATGATTTGGTGGCCAATTGAACCCACATGAAGCCAAGTTGACATGAACTTATTTGGCATCAAGATCTGTGTGAATATTCCTACAATATGGCTCCAGATCCCAATAAATAATTAAATAATATATGGCAGACATAAACCACATTAGCTTTTCTAAATGAGAAAAAATAGTTTTCTAACAGGCAACTTGGAAGGCTTTTAGGTAAGGATTTATGGCCTCAGTAGCTGCATACAGGGGCACAAGGGCTGAGACCAAACTGCCAGTTAATACTTGTCACCTTTGCCTGCTGCCTCTCTATGCCTAGACTTTTCCTTTGGCACAATCTTGCTCTCAGCATCTCCAGTTCAGTTTTTCACCATCTTGCTGGGGATGGGTAGCAGCTGGACCATGATTCTGGTCTGCTCAGCCTTTGAGGTACTGATGGGAGTTTGGGTAGCTGGAGCCCTGGTTGCACACCACCAGCTTTGAATCTACACGTCCATTTATCCAAGTAACCAGTGGTCCCAGTGGGATGTACAGATATTACTTATTTGTATGTGTGCCATGAATTGGAAGATATTGGGAACCATTGTTTTGGGTATCCAGTTTCTTTCCACATTCTCCTAATTTTCACAAACCAGGTACAAGCTGTTGATAACACTGCCTGACAAAATAATGATTATTTGCTGAATGTTGAATGTATAAAATGATATTTTTATTAAAATGTTTGCACTTTTTAAGAGACACATAAAATACTAATTTCAGGAAACAAAATATACAAGAATAGGCTATGGATGGTTTATCCTGAGTCATTTCCAGTGTAGGCTAATATATTTCTAAGACTGATTTTAAAGGCAGCTCATTTAAGTATAGGAAAGAAAAATAAGTCTAAAGCTCTGTATCTGTATCAAATCCTCTATTAATGGTGGGAAAATATGGCAGCATAGTTTTTGTTTGTTTGTTTGTTTTGCAACATAAATTTTAGAAGTGATAACTTATAAAACACCTTGACGGTTGATAAATCTCTCAAATTCCAGGAATTTGTAATGATCCTTTGCAAAAATAAGAATGGAGAAAATAATGATAAGAGAAATGCTTAGGTATATTATTTTACCTATAAAAACAGAATAAAAAGTTTTACTTATAAATAATTGTTTTACTTTAAATGTTAAAAGAATGGATTTTAAATGGTTCTGCACTGAACCTAATTTAATTAAACAACATGCACACTGCTGCCCAAATCGTATTTTTACTGTATAGACAAAATTGTAATAATTAAAAAAAAATTAGGCAATGAAATTAGTTTTTTTTTAAAGATTTCATTTATTTATTTGATAGACAGAGATCACAAGTAGGCAGAGAGGCAGGCAGAGAGAAAGGAGGGGAAGCAGGCTCCCTGCTGAGCAGAGAGCCCGATGTGGGGCTCGATCCCAGGACCCTGGGATCATGACCTGAGCCAAAGGCAGAGGCTTTAACCCACTGAGCCACCCAGGTGCCCTGAAATTAGTTTTTAATGTTAATAAATTCATGCTTTGCAGCTATAATATTCTATGGCTCTATGCTAGGAATTTTTCAAAAAATCAAAGCTTTCCAGAAATTTTCCTTGTCTGAAGGGACAGTATGCAAAGTTTGATCCAGAAAGAAAATTAAGATGAGAAAAGAAGTGTGATCTCATCTCATCAATAATTATTGGAGAAATTTCACACATTTTCTAAGATATTCTATAAATGAGATAATAAAGCATCAAACAAATTACATTTGTAAAGAGTGAATCATCTCTCTTATCTAAAGTTTAAACAATTATGAGTATAATACATCAGTAGTGTATTTCCCCTCCTATCATTCATTATTTAATTAATCTATCTGGATCAGATGCTTGTAGGATACTGATATGAAAAGACATTGTGTTTGACATTAAAGAGACACAAAATAAATCCATTGTAAAATACTATAAAAGAATAAGAAAATGCTTTTACAGTTAATAGGAGGGAATTTGCTTCTGACAGCCATCAATAGAGAATATTCTGTGTGTGTGTGTGTGTGTGTGTGTGTGTGTGTGTATGCTGGTCTCTGAAGTCTAAATTTCTTAAAAAAATATTTAAGCTTCTTTAGTATTTAGTCTCGATCTGCGTTTATATTCAGATAGCATAAGTTCTAACTAAATTCGTTTTCTTGCCAAGTTGCTTGGAGAAAAGCACGAAGGCTAACTGTGTTAGGCCATGAATAGTATTTGTATTAGTGAACATTGGGGAAAATTCTTTTGTTAGCAGTTGGAATAAATTGGAGGTGAATGACTGAAGGGAGAGAAGCAAAGTTTAGGCATCGAGGTGAGAAAAATAAAAAAGACCTGAGTGGGAAAAGAAAGGAAAGGATAAAGGAGGATAAAGGATAATATTTTGAAGAAAGTACTCACACTACCCAGGGGATAAGGGAGATGGGCAAGCTGGAAAATGAACAGGAAAGTCTTGTATTGTTTTAAGTCTGTGAAGAGTTAGAGATATAATTCCATTAAAGAATTAGGTAAGTGGCCATAGGAACTTTCTTCGAAATACATGAGAATAAAAGCGTTTTACTCTTTTTCTCCCTTTCTTTAAGGTTTTCTATTTTTATTGATGTAACATATAATGAAAACAAACAAAAAATGTAATAGGAACAACACCCTAAAACCAAACCAAAATTGTATGATATTCCTGTTAAATATAATTAAATATGGGACAAAATGATAATAAACACCAGGGACTATGCATATCTCCTAGGACTTTATCAAAGAATTGAGCTCTCAAAATGGAAATACTGCAATGCATGTCTATCCCAATGACTTTTTCGTCAGAGTCA
>RCUC01130680.1:0-27202 GCA_003697995.1 Taxidea taxus jeffersonii
TTCTGGTTTGTAGCTTAGAAAGGCCTCTCCCAGGGGCATCTGGATGGCTCAATCAGTTAAGTGTCTGCCTCCAGCTCAGGTCATGATCCCAGGGTTCTGGGATGAAGCCCCATATCACTTAACAGGGAGCCTGCTTCTCCTTCTCCCTCTGCCTGCCACTCTGCCTGCTTGTACTCTCCCTGTCAAATAAATAAATAAAATCTTAAAAAAAAGAAAGAAAGAAAGAAAAGAAAGACCTCTCCCACGTTAACATCTGTTACCCTCTCCATTCTTTCTAACTTTAAAGAATAACATCACAAAATGTCTTGAAAACATTCTTTTTTTTTTCTTTTAGATTTTTAATTTATTTATTTGACAGACAGAGATCACAAGTAGGCAGAGAGGCAGGCAGAGAGAGAGGAGGAAGCAGGCTCCCCACCGAGCAGAGAGCCGGATGCGGATGTGGGGCGGGATCATGACCTGAGCTGAAGGCAGAAGCTTTAACCCACTGAGCCACCCAGGCGCCCCACAAAATGTCTTGAAAACATTCTGAATAGCTCCCAGATTTGAGAGAAGCAATAAGATCCTTCAATTTTCAGCAGAAATTGGGGTGGGGAAGGTTAGCAACAGAGAGGAGGGGCAGGTAGTGCTCTGAGACAGGCATATTACTGTCTTTTCTGCCCAGAAAGCAACTGGACTCCAATCCAGTGGCCTTGGGTAGGGCCCAGAATTTGCATGTCCAACAAGTTCTAAGATGAGGCTTGAAGCTGCTCTAGTCTATAACAACAGATGAGAACACTGTAATTCCTTAATGTAACAAGCAATTTAAAAGATGTATTCCTCTTTTTTCTAATGTAATAACTTTCACTAACCTGACACATGAAGATAAACGTAGGCATCCGAGCAAAGTTTCTCTACTGTGCCTGTCCCCACTCAGCAATGACCACTCAAAACCTAGCCATGTGAGGAGGACTCTGTCCAGATGCTGAGTTTTCAGAAGATTGCCACGGCTCCCTGCATACCCAAGATGCTCCTGAAATCATTGGGCCAGGTCTGATTCTGCTGGAGTGCTAGGAGAGGGCCCATTCTTTCTTGCTTCAGTAACTACTTTATAGATAACCTCTGTGATGAATGGAATGTCAAATTCTCCTCTGAGCTAGAAAGTGGTGTTGTTTTTGTTTTTGTTTTTTACTTTTTAAGTAACAAACCGAATTCCCACTTCTGAGATTTATATTTATTTTCAAACTAAGAAGTTATAGCAAGTCAGATCTTAAAGCCAGTTAATATCACCATGCCTCTCATTTCCATCATTCCAGTCTAGATGCAAGCCCCCAAGGGCTTACCTTTCAATCTGCATACTCTTCAAGGATTGCTTGGCTGGGTCTGCTCACCATCCCCCATCATTTCCACTATGCCTTCCTAAATCCCTCCTCTACCTCCTCCCATGCTTTCCCCACATTTTGGAGTCATCATCATCCCAAACTCTTTCCCTGCATCCAGATACCAAATCTAGGAGACCATGCCCTCTCAAACCTGTCCATTCTTTTCATCATTGTTGATGTTCATCACCACATTAATTCAAGCCCGCATGATCCATCCCCTGGAAAAGCAGTAGGATGCAGGAAGAAAAAACCACACCAATGACTTGGTATCAGAGGGACGTGTGCTTGACACACACCCACTACTTATTAATGGTCTGACACTGGAACAATTCCTTGATGTTTCCTAGGCTTTCTCTTTGTTAAAATGGAAGTCAAATCAATCTCACAGGCATGCTGCGAGGTTAATGGGATAGTACGTGTGAAGAGACCTGACACGTTGCTCCACTGAGTATGTCTTCAACAAATACGGGTATCCTTCCTCTACCCATTTTTTGGTTTGGGTTTTTGGTTTTGATCAGTGTTTCCTAACAGATGCAAGAGAGCAGCTTTTCTGAATCAGAAATCTGCTTTTTGAAAAAAGCAATTAGTGTCTTACTTTTGCTCGTAGGACAAAGCCACTCCAGAAGGTGCTTCATTCACTGCCTTCCATCTGCCTTTGAAGACTCATCTTCTATGTCTCCCCTTCTAGATGCTTCCTGAAGTTATACACTCCTCTGAACACACCTTCAGTCCTTCCTGACTTCCCAGTTCTGGGGGTTATGGTAAATATCCTTCTCTTTCCCCAACTTTATGTACCTAATTCCTTGCTGTTCATACCTAAGACCCACCTGAAGCATTTCCAACTCTAAGAATCTTTCTCTGAATTATTTATAATTGATCTTACTTCCTTTTTTGCCACTACTACACTTGGTATAAAACATGACTAGATCCTTTATAACACTGTAGTATGACTACTTGGATGTTTATTTCTCTACCAGACTCTGAATTCACTGAAGATTGAGGTCACACAGTAGATAGCCTGACATGGCCAACACCTAACAAATACGACCATCTTCACTCTAAGTCCTCTAGACTTTATCACACTTCACATTGAATATGTTAAACACACATCCCATAACTCATATAACTTTTTGTTATGATATTTTAAAATAATTTTATAATTTTGCTTTTAAAACTATCTAGTTGTAAATAACTGGTTTAATTCTCAAAGGGCTATGATGTCTAGGCAATCATTGAGCAGACTTACCATTCTCCCAATGTAGGAAATGTTACCTAAAAATTATTTTTAAATATAATGAAAAATTAAATTAGCAATCATATTTTGCAAATATTTAATAAAATCATTATTATTTTAAATTTAATCATGTTTTTTCTTTTCTCTTTCTATTTATTTTTTTTGGTTTTTTGGACTCAACAGTAAAGTTTTCAGCTCTCAGATACTTTCATAGCCCTGAAATGCTTGTGGACCATGAGGACTGTTCTTATGGTATACAATCGACATGATGCTTCAGCTGATACATACTGGATATTAAATAAATGATAATTGTTCTGGTGGATTAATAAAAACTATATGGCCTTTTCTCATTTTTTAAAATTTTAGCTACCATTTATTTAGCCTTTACCAACTGGTTGGCACTGTATTAAGTTATTTTTATATATATTAACCAAATTATTACTCATCATTATCTCCATTGTTACAGATGGAAAATCCTGATTCTCAAGGATATTAAAGAATTTGCTCACTCATTTCATCAATGGCAGAGCTAAGATTTGTCAGGCTGTCTGACTCTGAGACCATGTCTTAACCACTACACAATATCACCTTTAATAAACCTCTTAAACAGTCTGACTGACAGCTTCCTCACCCATAAACTAGAAATAATTACAATTTATCTCTCTCTCCCTTCTCAAAATATCTATATCTATAGATATGTAGTTTTTTTGTTAACATATAATGTATTATTTGCCCCAGGGGTACAGGTCTGTGAATCATCAGTCTTACACAGTTCACAGCACTCACCATAGCACATACCCTCCCCAACGTCCATCACCCCACCACCCTATCCCTTCCACCCAACGCCCCTCCTGCAACCCTCAGTTTATTTCGTAAGATTAAAAGTCTCTTGTGGTTTGTCTCCCTCTCTGGTTTCATCTTGTTTATTTTTTCCCTCCCTTTCCCTATCATCTTCTGTCTTGTTTCTCAAATTCCTCATATCAGTGACATCATATGATAATTATCTTTTTCTGATTGAATTATATTTTTTAACATGAAATGAAGAGTGCCTAGCATAGTACTGGGACATAGTACTGGGACATAGTATTCCATAAATAATTTAAGTTGCTTGCTAGGGATTAGAAACAATTCTGCTGTGCTAGAATAACAATAGGTGAGCTTGGTATTCCCTATTATATGCTCCCTTTCTTTATTTGAAGCACCTATATTGAATCTAATGCATTTGCTTGTTTTAATTATCTCCCTGTCTATACTATAAGCTCCATGAGGACAGGACCTATGTATTAGTCACCTTCATACTCAGGTTCCTAATACACTATCTGACATATAAATTAAGTGCCTGAAAGAAATATTAGTTGAAATGGTTAATTTAGCAAGGACATACCTGGTGCAAATAACACCAGGAAAGAAGTAGAAATCAAATCTTTTGCCATTTTTGGGGGATTAAAAAAAAAAAGAATCATAGGAAAATATTTCCAAAGCAATAGGTACTTAGGTACTCCAATTATTTGCATAGTAACAACTCATAAGACCTTAACACTTTTTCTATCCAAAGAATCCCAGAAAGTATGAAAAATTTGCCATAATTCTGCTAATATTCCTTTAGTATACTAAGACATCATTAAAATGTTAGAAGAGAATGAAAAAACCATCAAGCCCACAATGAAATGCAAATGATATTGATCTAATCAGTCATGTTTGCTGTCATAAAGAAGTGCACAGGATTACAAAATATTTCACATATTGTGTGAACGTTATTATAGACTGCATCATCATCATTAAAACCCATCTGTGTAAGGCAGTCTGCTAGGTACCATGCAAAACTTTAATTAAAACAAGTACAATCCCTACACTTTGGGAATCAAATTCACTCAAGGTATCCTCTTTTAAAAAAAATGTTTCCTGATACTTTGTTTTAAATTCAAAGAATAACTTGAGCAACAGGATTCTATTGATACTTTCATAAATTTTTGAGTGCAAAAGGTGAATCCTAAAGAACATCAGTTCAACCTAGTTTACATTTATCATATATTAATTTAAACTACATCTGCTCATTTATATTCTATACTAATTTTTAGATTTTCTTTATGAATGATAACACTTTGTCATGGATTTCACTTGTATTTCTAAATTTGTCATTTGACTTTCAACTTGTTTATGGCATCTTTTACTCCAAATAATTTTGTGTAGCCACAGTTTTTAGTCTTTTGATTACAGTTTCTGTTCTGGTAAAATGGTGTATTTTCTTTGGTCACTCATATGGTTTAATCTTTTAGATTTAGCTCTTCAACTGGAATTTATGTTGTGGATGGTATTTTAAAAACATTTGCCATCTTCACTCCATCTTTTCATCTTTTTTGAGTATCTAAACTTTGTCTAGCTATTATAAACAATAAATTTTGCACTCCCAAATTTCTATATATACATAGGTCGATGTCTTGACTATTTTATTCTATAAATCTACCCATTTATTCTTTCTCCTATACTGTATGTTTCAATTACTTTGGTTTTATAGTTCATTTCTGGTATGACACATTTGTGTTGCTATTTTGATTGGGATATTTGCTTTTTCAGTTTAATTTTCTGTCTTGTTATTTTATCTATGGAAATGAATTACCTCTTGTATGTTTTGATCAGATCTGATTATTTTCCAAATCTTTTTTATTCTATTAGTTCTTTTAGTTGACTATTCATCTAGAGCTACAATTTTATCATCTGGAAATAATGATCACTTTGTCTCTCCTTTCTAATATGAATATCATATCTCTTCTCTTTCTTATCATATTTCACTGGCTAGAGATTCCGGATCAATGTTTAACAATAGTAAATATAATGGAAACTTAGGCTTCTTGGAGAAGAAAGATCATCAAATAAAAGGATTCTTCGCTTATAAATATGCACTAAATGTAATTAGCAAATGGTCATTTGCTGTTTTATAATTACTGTGAAAATAATATAGTCAATAATTTCTCTCTGCTCTGAGCAAGCATTTTACAGGTTTAATTTATAATCCTGAAATATCCTGTAAGGTAGGACTATTCTATCTGTTTTGCCGATGAAAAAAAAAAAAGAAAGGCTTTCATATATTGAATAACTTTCCCAAGGTTACCCAGCTTACAAGAAATAAATCTAGAAACAGAATCTAGAGCTCTTTGATTCTAAAACTCTTGCACTCTATTACCTGTATTATAGAAATATCATCTTGCCTTAATTCTGAAATACATGAATAGATATATCTGGGCAACTGGTATATGTTGCAGTGATACACTTTAATATATTTTAAGTAAGGATTCAACTTGGGAGAATTACATATTGACTTAGAATGAGATGAATTGCAGTAATCACTTCTTGATTTTAAAAAAATAGAAGGAGTTAATCAAATAAGTGTTTAGTACCAATAATATATCTGTATCTTCATAATTACCTCACTATCATATAATCATATGATTGTTTTGTGAGTTAACATTTCATAAGCATATAGTTTCTCCTCCAAATAGATTGTCTATAAGTCATAACTCTGTTAGTGACAAGTGATAGGAATCCAATTCAAATTAGTTTAATTTAAAAATGATCTTGCAAACTTATGTAACCAGAAGAGTCCAGGGCTGTCCTCAGGCATGACTAAATTTTCCTTTCCCAAGTTTCTCCAAGTGTTGATTAGAAGAAAGAAAAAAAAATCTTTCTCCTTACTGTAGTATATAAAAATCCCAACTTTCCTTGATTTAGGTAACATGCCTACTTCTTGGACAGATCACTGTGACTGAGGGGAGGGAGTCCTCTGATCTGCTATGACTATGTCAAATGGCCACTCCTATGACTTGAGAGGTTGGGAAAGATACCATAATTAGCAGCCCTACTGGAATTTAGTGCAGTGAGTAGTGACAGAAACATTTCTCTAAAGGAAAAGAGAAGCTGCAATTATCAGAACATAAGGGAAAGTTAGATAAAAATGAGAGCTATCCATCATAAATCATAAGTTCTTCTAAGTCAACAAAGTTTCTTTCACTTAGTTGTATCCCTCATAACAACCAGCAAAGCAATTATCCGTGTGGATAGAAGACATTCAAACAATGCATAAATAAAAACAATATATACATGCAAAAAATTAAATAGATTCAAAGTCAACCATGACTCTCCCTTGAGACAACTGAATTAGCACATATGACTTGATTATGTTTTCACCCTAAGGTAAAGAAATATGTGAGGTATGAATTAAAATGTTCCCCTTTCTTATATCACCTGTTGCATTCTCTGAGAAGCAGACTCTGAGACAGAGTTCAGGTGCACTTGGATGAATAACTGTGGAAGGAAGAAAAGGTAGCAAGATTGGGCTGAGAGAGAAATCATTATGGAATGCAGACCTGAATAACAGTCTTAGCTGATTCCACAGGGACACTGAGCTAAGAATGATCTCTCGGTAGCTAGACTTTTAGATCTCCTACCCTCTCCAACAGTCATTTAATGTGAATCACTCTGAAAAGGGCTTGGGGGATGAATTTGAGCATATGGGTTTTCTGCAGCTCAGGACATCCCTGAAGGGCTCACAGGAGCTGGAGTCTTTCTTCTGACAGCTCTCCTGCAGCTGGAGTAACAAGTCTTTCCTTGAAGCATATCTGGGGAGTGTCTCTCTGCATCAACCACATTCTTCAGAGAAGGTGAAGTTAACAGGCAAAGAGAAAGGGGGGAGGGAGACACCAAAAACTGGGGTAATAGTTTCTGTTATGTTCTTTTATCAATAATTTACATACACTGCTTTAAAAAGTATTTCATTTAATCCTAACATTATCCTTTCTTGGTAGAGACGTGGATTTACACATCGTGAAGCTGAATTGATGTTCTCCATTCCTTTCTTACTTCCTAAGAACCTGTAGTATAAAACCATCTTCAGTGCAATGTGTTGATGGCTAAACAATGGCCATGTACTTTTAAATGGGTAGAAGAAATTTTCTTCTTTTTAGTCTTCTTTAAGATGTTGTTTATTTCCTATTTTATTTATTACTCTTTTATTTCTTAAAAAGCCTAGCTCAGAAAAATTTGCACTTTTCTATAACACACTTCTACTGTAACAACAATAACAGCAAACATAGCCTTCCACAAATGCTACATTGTTCAAATACACACTCACAGTAAGTTTGAAAATCGTGATGATGAATCCAAGTTAAATGACATGTTACAGAGAACCCTTAATTGTGGGGACTTGTACTATAATTCATTCCAGTTGAATGGACCCGAGAATTACAAAGCACTCTGTACATGAGGTGTGGGAATGAGCAGGAGCTCTGCATTTGACCTGACTCGAGCACTTCTAGCTTGGAGCCTTGGGAAGGTTAACTTTACCCTCTTCACTCGTTTCCTCGTTTGTACAGTGGTGGTGATAATAATGATTCAAATGGGATAAAAAGACATAAAGCACTGTCTTCCACAAGATGTGAGCTCAATTGGTAGTTATCGTAATTCACTTATTATTATCAAGATGGGATTGTTTTGAAAGACTGGACTTTCATATTTATAAGCAGCTCTCTTAAGCTGGAATAAGCTCTCTTGAGAAGGAATGAAGTGCTCTGTACTGTCTAACATGAAGATGGCATCATTTTAGAATGGGCCATTAAGTTCTTGCACTTTTTAACAGCCATAGTTGCTTATCCTGACCACCTTCTATACACACACACATATAAACCTGCTCCTGTCTTTGTTCCCAGTCCGCTGATCCTGACCATCTTTCTTTCATTTATATAACAAAAAATCTCCTAAATGCCTGGTATGCACACTCATGACTTGGTTTTACCTTCATGACGGTTCTTCAGTCTTCTGGAGGAGAATCAGACTCCAAGAGTTGTACCAGTTGCTTTTGTGCTTAATCACTATTCAGATACTCTTTTTTAGTATAATGGCATAAAACTCCTCAAAAAGACCTCCTCTGCCTTCCAGGATTCATGCCTCTGCCTCTCCAATGAAGACTATATATTTTTTTCCTGTTTTCATATCTTTCTAAATCTCATTTGGTACCGAAATAGGAGGTCTTTTTATTTTTTTCTCAACATATATAAATGGGAGATGTGGAATTTAGAGGTTAATTTTAAATGAGAACCCCAAGGGGTTAATTAGACAAAGAGGTTGACTGCTGACAAGATAAAGTCAAGCAGCTCTGTTAGGGTCCCTGCCTGAAATCTGATTGTCTTTGTAAGAGCCATAACTTGCATATTCAAGAATAGGAGTTCAAGTCTAATTAGCAATATTTTTGCCATTTCATTTTCTTTAATTTAAGAAGCTCACCAATTACTTTATCTATTTTCATAAATAAACCCCTCCTATGGTCAATATTGTGCCAAATTCCACAGGCATTTCTGTACACGCATGCTGGACTCTTATTTGCAAACAAGAAGGGGCCGAGGTGGTCGTGAAAAGAGTGTTAAGATTAATATCCACAAACATAAATGATGCTATTATGAAGCAGAATAGGAAAAGGGCCATGAGAGATCATAAAAGTCTTATAGGAATTCAAAAGAAAGTAGTTGACTCTTTTTAGGGTGGGACAAGAAAGTTTTAATAGAAAACGAGGATGTGAAATAGGCATAGAAGTTTCTGTTTGGGGGCGCCTGGGTGGCTCAGTGGGTTAAAGCCTCTGCCTTCAGCTCAGGTCATGATCCCAGAGTCCTGGGATCGAGCCCCGCATCGGGCTCTCTGCTCGGCGGGGGGCCTGCTTCCTCCTCTCTCTCTGCCTGCCTCTCTGCCTACTTGTGATCCCTCTCTGTCTGTCAAATAAATAAATAAAAAATATTAAAAAAAAAAAAAAAGAAGTTTCTGTTTGATCAGCAGAGATGTGGGAAGGCATTCCTGCCAAAACAAGGGGTGGGAATATGAAGGTGCAAGATATGGCTGATGTATAATATCCACACATGGGGGAGCCTTAAAGATTGCTGTGTATGACCTTGTGAATGGAGTTCCAGGCAGTGAGGAGGCTGGGATGATATGCCTGACACCTGGCATTCAGGTGTGCACGAGATTAGACAAGGAGACTCTGTAGGGTTAGAGGAAATGGACAAGAGAATCTACTCCTGTAACATTGAGAAGGTGAACTTCACAGGACTTGGTGCAGGCTAGGCTGTCTTTGTTATGGAGAGGGTAAAAAGAGATGAGGAAGGGGGGGTAAAAGGGAAATTTGCAGGAGGGGATTGAGTAGGGTAGCGGAAGCAATGAATTTTATTTTAGACATGTTCATTTGAGCTTGAATGGCTTATCCAGCTGGAGACATTCAACAGGAAGTTGAAAACATTCCTCAGGGGAGAGCAGAACTATAGATACAGTTGTGGAATCATTAAAGATGGTGTTCTAAGGGTCATGATTTTCTTGAGAGAGACAGTGGTCTCTTTTTCTATACTTTCTTCTTCAAAAGTCTTCTTTCTTAGTGTAACATTTTAATTTAGGAAGTGGGAGGACATGATGCAACAAGAGGTCAGACAAGGAATAATCAGAGAAGTCAAAGAAGTTTCTGGGTTGTATAGTATCAGAGGAATGAAAGGAGAGGAGAACTTTAAAAGGTGAGGGGGGGACGCCTGGGTGGCTCAGTTGGTTAAGCAGCTGCCTTCGGCTCAGGTCATGATCCCGGCGTCCTGGGATCGAGTCCCACATCGGGCTCCTTGCTCGGCGGGGAGCCTGCTTCTCCCTCTGCCTCTGCCTGCCACTCTGTCTGCCTGTGCTCGCACTCTCTCTGTCAAATAAAAAAAAAAAAAAAAAAAAGGTGAGGGGTGTGTGTGTGCTGGTCAACCTCCTCAAACACTGCAGAGAAGTTGGGTTGTTTGAACACTAAGCTAAGGCTCTCCCTGCACGATTCCATTGTGTCTGCTTAAGATTCCTGACATAGTACTTATCACGTGACATTTTAATTGCTTATTATTCTCCACCATAAGGTAGGGATAATTTGATAATGTTAATTATTTTATTTCCAGCAATTATCACTATTAAATTAGTGAATGAATGAATAAACACACAAATGGAAATGTGTTGTGACATAGTTTCAATAGAGAGGTAGATGTGGAGGCTAATTCCATTACCTAAAGTAAAAGAGTGGTGGTAAGGAGAGTCAGGGAGATATACGAAGAGATATATAGTTCTTATCTTGTAAGAAACAAGAAACGACCCCAGATACATAAATTTTTATAATTGTTGGCTTTCATTGTGGTGATCAAAAAATGAACTGCCATTGTGTCAGGGAAGGTTCTGATTTCGGGTGGGTAGGAGAAAGTTCCACTAAGAATAACATTTCTCTTTATTTTGAGATTGTCTGTTGACCTGGTGGGACTTCAGAGAGATTTAGATGACAAGAGAAGCCTCTGACAGGTATCTATGAAAGCTGGATTAAAACAATAATATACACAATCAACTGTGGTCCAAGGGCTTGTAAACCAGTGTGAGATGGAATGCTCAGAAAAGGGAACATCGATCTTTAGACAGCCAGGTGAGACTAATCTGGAGAAGCTTTAGGAAGGAGATAAATTTAAGCTGTTTTGAAAGGGGACTATTCTAGTCAATTGGCAAAGAGTCTTAGAGCACAGGATTAGGTATTTTAATTTGATTACTTGAGGTAATTTGGAGCCACCCCAATGTTCTTTTTTTTTTTTTAAAGATTTTATTTATTTATTTGACAGATCACAAGTAGGCAGAGAGATAGGCAGAGAGAGAGGGGGAAGCAGGCTCCCTGCGGAGCAGAGAGCCCGATGTGGGGCTCGATCCCAGGACCCTGAGACCATGACCTGAGCTGAAGGCAGAGGCTTCAACCCACTGAGCCACCCAGGTGCCCCACCACCCCAATGTCCTGAGAAGTCTTGGTATAAACATTGTTTGGAAGATGAATCATTTCAGTAGTTCTTAACTCTAGCTACATTTTAGAATTACCAGAAGAGCTCTGAAAAATCCCAATGCTGGTACTGCACCCCAGAACAACTACATCTAGAGGCGAGACCCAGCTATTAGTGATGTTTGTTTGTTTTTTGTTTTTAAAGTTCTCTGCATCACCCCAATAAATAGCCAAAAGCAGAAGCACTGTTCTAAGCTTAGGAAAAATTGCAAGCAAATAAGAGAGATACTTGAATTAGAAAGGTTAGCAAGGTTGGCTGGAAATTGGAGTCTGACCTAGCTTAGTGAACAGAGATAAAAGGGGTGAGGATAAATAAAGTATTCTGGAGGAAAGCTTGGTTGGACTCTATGATGCATGTCAGTTGCAATTTTTCATAAAGCTATATTGCAGGAGCATCACTGCTCTTATTATGACGGATTAGTTAGAAAACGAGCAAGTAACTTGCTTTGCTAAAATTTGGGGCTTGTTCCTTAGTAAAATTCTGTTTCTGGCATAGCAAAGCAGGTCAGAAGAGAAAAGAAAACACAATCATATTAAAAGTATGGAAGCTTTTGTTTATATCAGAAGGAGAAAATAAAGCCAATGATGGATGCTGTGGAATTAAGAATCAAAATTCAGACTTTAAATTGAGTTATGGTTAGGAGATAGCAAGCTGTGTGGTAAGATTATCCCTCTAGAGTAACCTTGAAGGAAATGAAAAGTCAGATCATTAAGGACACTGAAGAGAAGGATTCCCCATCATTTTCAATCATAACATTCCCCTTTCTGGAATGAAAAAGTTGTAACAGATATGGGAAATGGATGGGTCATGTCTCAGAAATTATGACCTCTCAGAAAAGTGGGCTGGCAAGCAATGATGAGAGTTCCAATGTTCCTATTAGATCACTTAAAATTTATTCTGGCGTGTCCCACCTCTTAAGTTTAGAGGAAGGGCAGAATGTCATAAAGTGGCATATTACTTATAAAAAGAAGAAGTGTTTCATAATATAACCTGTATAAGAGTATTTGATAAAATATAGATACTGAAAGAGAAACTTCACTAGCAAGAGAATCTTGAAGAGAAGCAATTGAAGCCATAGATGTGAAGCAAAATCATTTTTCTGGCTCTGAAGATGAGGCGGTCTTACAACTGTGATAAGCCTCTGTCTAATAGCTGCCGTCATTACTTAGAGAATAAACTTAGAATTGTAAATAAAATATAATTGTTCTATATTCCCCCTCTCAAATGCTGGGTCCTTGGTACACGCAGGAATAAGGGAGTTAAGCCACTGGTCCTAGCTGGAAGGCAGTCAGGTGTGCATGTGATTTGAGAGGCAGAGACTCCCCGACTCTCCCTCCCTAAAACTTCCTCCTATTTGCAAGGTATGGAGGTAGAGTAGGAAGTTAGGACATTGTTTCCAGAAGACCCTTGAGAAAATGAAAGTGCACTATAGGGATCAAAAACACACCCCTAAATGACATTCATCCCCTCCCTCCCAGAGGAGCTTCAGGCACAGGACAGGAGGAGATGTGGTGAAATTGGGGGTCAGAAGGGAGAAGAGAATAAAAGCTCAGAGGCCTGGGTAGGGTATAGCAGGAATGAGCCACCGGGTATCAAATGAACCTGAGAAACAAGAAGAGGAAAAGGAAGACATGAAAGTTATGCTGAGTCTCTGAGAAGACAAACCTCCTTCTTCCATTCCACCTCCCCCTTGCCTCACTCTTGGGCACACCACTCACTGTACTTCATTTCACCCACCTGGCCTGATTATAAGGAAGGAGGACACCACATGTGCCCAGAGCTACTCTGTTCCCTTTAGATTACATTCAAGTCTCTGTAAATGCTTCCAATGCCTCCTCCTCAGGATAGCTGCTCCAGTAAAGAAGGTTCTAAATACTCTACAAACTTCCCCTGCATATTGGTTTGCAAAATTAATGATCCTACTGGAAAAGTAAACTAATCTTTGATGCTTGGTTGAGGCTAAGGAGAAAAAACACTTTTTTAAGGGAACTAGGCCATCTTAACACACATCTTAACCTCATCCATGGTATTCTGCCTCTCTCTTTCATGCTAACCACACTCACAGAGAGGGAGGAACCTATACAGTTTGAAACTCCATCTCTGAGTCCAAAGGACCATGCTGCATCCATTCATCCTGCAATATTTACTAAATTCTGTACTGCTCTTGCAGCACTGTGCGACAAGCCCAAGAAAGACTGCATAGAGGTCTCCTGATGGGATAGTCCTCACATGTCAAGTTTTACTTGCACTTTCTACAGCCACTGTTTGAAAGGACTGCAGTAAACATTTTGCAAAATTTAAATAACATCTTCACAGTTTCTCCGACTTCAGGAAGAACACAGCAGCTTTTTCAAACGTCTCCAATCACAGGGCTGACAGTTCACAGACATCTTTGGGGATCAGGTAGCCGTTAAAGGAATTGGAAGTTCTCCTATTGCCTTGCTGCGTTTTTCTAGCCAGAGTCTGCTGCACTGCATTGCTCAGTTCCTTTCAACTGAAAAATTCAATCTGCGCTCTTGTCGAAATGTGTCATCTCGCCCCCGGACGCTCATCACGGTTCACCATACTCCACGCGGAGTCAGAGTTGAGGTGGCAAGGATGACGCAGTCGCCCCTTCCGAGGTCTGGGAAGGCCAGATGTTGGGGAGGAGCTGAACAACTGGTGCCGTGGGAATGTCCGGCCAAGCCAGCTCTGGGAGTTCCACGGGATAGTCGGTGCTAGGAGAAGAGCTCATGTCAGTCCATTTCCTCGGGTGTGAATCCCACTCCCTGGTTGGGCCTTTGGGAGAACATTCATGAAGGACACCCTCAGCGTTGTAGACCCTGCCAAATAGACATCAGAACCAGGGGTGTGTGTATGCAGGGGAAGGGAGGAGATTCTCCAGAGGCTTTTCTTCGAGTCTGTTTATGCCTTGTGCCCCGAGACTGGGTTCTTTGAATGTAAACTCTTGGAAAGGGCAGGGAGGGGCGTCTTCTACGCCCCATAGAGTACCTCGCCTATCAGTAAATGCTGAATGACAGCGGAGATTTCGGCCGGAAGCCCAGGCGCGGATTGGGGGATTGGGTCTGACCGACCCTCTCGCGGGCGCGGGGCACGGCCGGCGCCGGGAGACTGGGAGAGGCTGCGGGGCGCAGGCGGCACAGTCAGGCCCCGGCGCCGCGGGCGCAGTCTGCGGGCTCTCGGAGCCGGACTCCACCTGGCCGCCGCGCCGCGGCCGGAGGGGCGGGGCCGGGCTTCGCGGAGGCGCTGACGCCTCCTCGCGCCCGAGCGCGCGCTCCCCGGCGTTCGGCGCACGCGCGAGGCCCGGAGGGAGCGCGCCCCCGACAGCGGCGGCGCGAGGGGCAGGAGGGGGAAGAGGAGCAGGAGGGCTGCTGAGGGGAGGCTGGCCGAGCGCGCGGTAGTGGCGGTGGCGGCGGCGCTGGCGACCGGAGCCGGGGCGGAGGGGGGCGGAGGAAAGGGGGCGGAGAGGAGAGAGAGCCGCATTTCCAATTCCCAACTACGAGCCCCGAGTTTGTAGATGGGGCTGCTCGGCGGCGCCTGCGGCTGAGCGAGAGCAGCAGCGGCGGGCGCAGGGGAGCTGTGGTGGCGCGGAGGCGGCCGAGGTGCGAGCCGGTGAGTTACTGGGGCACCCACGCTGCTCGGGTAACGGTCTCGCCGCGAGCCGAGGCACCCGGAGGGCGCCCTGTTGCTCGTCGCCGTGCGCCACGCGGGGACCCCGGCCCGCCCCGCCCCCTCAGCACCTGGGCTTGGTGAACCGGGGGCCGGGGCGGCGGAGGCGGCGCGGGTGGGGAGGGTTGCTAGCGTGCCTAGCCCGGCCCGGCCGGCGCAGATGGGGCGCGCTTTGCCGGGCCCCTGGCCCCAGGGCGGGCGGGCCAGAGCGCGGCAACGTGTCTGGCCCGTGCTGCCGGCCGCCGCGCGGAGGCCGGCTCTCCACGCGGTCCCCTGCGCGGCCCCGGCTGGAGCAGGGCTGGGGCAGGGGGCGCGCGGGGCCCTCTCCGGGCGCCTGGAGCCGCGCGCGGGCGCCGACACCCTCTGCGGCGGGAGTGGCGTTTAAGGCATGAATGGAGAGCCGCGCCGCGGGCGGTAGTTGCTGTGACTGACACCTTTGGGGTCAGCGCCGAGAGGGGGCGATTCAGCAGGCTTCTGGCGTGCTCCCGAGCCCCAAGTTCTTGGGGGAGGAGGCTTTCTGCAACTATTGCTGCTACTTCCGAAGCACGAGACTCATTTGGCCAAAGTGGTTGTGGGTCGAGCACACGCTGCTCCGGAGGCGTTCGCCGCTGAGGCAGTGTTTTCGATCCTGGGTACATAATCTGGAACCGAAAAGGTGCTGGGCATTTATTTTTTATTTTTATTTTTTTTTGGCGGGGTGGGGGGCCAGGAGGGAGTCGCTGGAGGGATCATACGGCCGGTATAATGACAGGCTGTGGATTGGTTTGTGGATATATATATACATATATATATATGTATATATATATATATATATATTTTTTTTCCTTTTTTTTTTTTTCCCCCCCAGAAGGACTTTTTAACACTTTACTGGGAGTTTAGTCTCAATCTCATGAGCTCCTGGGATTACAGTCGGAGATTACATCCGTTAAACTTCTTCAGATGGGGCATGCATTTATGTAAGGGGGTTGCGGGCAGGCGAGGAAGGGAATTGAAGGCTGATGGGGAAGCTCAGAAAATTCTCCGCATTACTTATAAACAGCCTGTTAAGGTCAAGCTAGCCACGTTTTACTCTTTCCTACGGCTTTGGGGACTGTTAGTATTTTACTTTATGCTTCCTAAATTGGTCTTCTGTAATATGAATTGGAACATTTGAAGTGTGTTAAAATGCTCTTAAATTGGAGTATGATTTAGCAGCCATTTCTACCCATGAAATCTTTCAAATCGTCGTTTGGAAACTTATGTATGTCGAATATATTAGGCGAGGTAACGGTGTTATCAATGCAGAGATAGTTGCGGTACAAACGTGTAACAACAGACCTCAGGTAATACTGCTTATTTTAGGTACGTACTGTGCAGTTATGGTAAGGTATCAGGCCTGATTATAGTAATATGTTCTGAGGCCTCATTACAGTAAACAAAGAACTTTTATGGGTTGTGTCATTTTGAGGGCATTTGTATCTGAAATCTATCATATATTTAAATACATGTCTAAATACATGTTTGCACAACATGTTACTTTTTAAGGTCCTTCATTTATTTTAGACTAGGATTACATAATATTCAAATGGTAACACTTAATTGTTCTGTTTTGTCCTTTGAGGTTGCACACTAATTATCTTTATAAAAAAACATCCATGAGAGAGAGAGAGTGTGTGAGTGTGTCCTTTTCCAACACTACTACTCAGCTCCTTTCTCACCTGGAATTTCAAAATTGAATTATTTTACATTCTAGATTAAATAAACACTGGAAGAATTAAGGTGCTTAAGCAAGTCTGGAAGCACTATATAAGACAAAATCATTTTTCTTTGAGCCAACTGTTGGATTTTTAAAAAATGAATCATATTTTTCTTAAACATTTGAGGGAGCAGTCCCCCCGCCCCCCAGTCTCATTTCAGGCTGAAATTGTTGGAGAAGACTACACAGTCTGCTTCTCTCCCTCCTTCCCCTTCCCCCCAACCTTTTTAGCTTGGGATAACTGAGACAACCATAATCCTGTTACCTTTTTAAAAGGCTCTTTTTATTTTTTATTTTTTTATTTTAAAGATTTTATTTATTTGACAGATGGAGATCACAAGTAGACAGAAAGGCAGGCAGAGAGAGAGAAGGGGGAGGGGAGGAAGCAGGCTCTCTTCGGAGCAGAGAGCCTGATGCGGCACTTGATCCCAGGACCCTGAGATCATGACCTGAGCCGAAGGCAGAGGCTTAACCCACTGAGCCACCCAGGCACTCCTAAAAGGCCCTTTTAAAATTGAAGTTGAGTGCTTACCATCTTTTTCTAATGTTCTTTACCACTTAATAATGGATGGTTAGAAGACAACAGATGTTTTAATTAAATGCCTTTCACATTTTTGACATTGAAGCTTTGTTAAAAGTGAGTAACAGCAAATTATTGCTGAGTTGCAAATAATATAGGGTTAGTGCTAGTCAAAGGCTATCTAAGTTTAAAAACACCAAGAAAATAAATATTAGAAGAAACAAGAGGGCCCATTTGTATATTTAACTTACTGTATTATAAATTATCTAGTTCTAGGTGATTTTTGAGCGTTTTGTAAAGTAGACATTAGGTATGTAACACTGATAATTTTTTTCCCAAGGCAGTTCATTTGGTAAGTGACTAAATTTGCACCAGAACTCTAATTCAGGTAAATGTGGTTAACTTGCAAGGAATCTGCTGATACTTACTTCAGAAGAACTGAACATCTGCCTGTTTTAGATAAAACAAATACTGGGCTGTCTGAAAATATTGTTTATTCCTTTAAAAATATATGCCAATAAAATCTTTAAAAAATAAAAATAAAAATATATGCCGAGAAAAATATGCTAGTTTTATTTTACCTGTAGGTTCTTTCCTTCCAAAAATAGGCTTTAAGTAGATAAGCATAAAAGATCTCTTTACTGATAGGTTGCTAGTATTGAATTAAAAATTTTATTTCTTTCTTGTAGGGACCAGGTTCTGTATAGTGTATTTTTGGTCAGTCCCACAGAAGCTGCAATGATTTCTGCACTCTTCTTGTTATTTGTCTGTGACCACTGGGGGGAGACTTTATACAATTTAGATTGACCATATCCCTCCCTTTACATACATTGGCTGCTAATCATCCCTGGGCACTTTGCCAAATGCTGGATCTGTGTTGAGGATGCAGTCAGAGAATCAAGTCTTGATCGAAGTGTCTAGTGACTTATTTTTTTAACTCACACCATCACTCACAAAGTACTTCTCTTCATAGATTGTGTTATTAACATTCTACTTTTTGGTCTGTTGTTAAGTAGTCTAACTAAATATCTCACATAATGAAAGAAATTCATAACTACATTAGAGCTTTCAAAGGCTGACTTTACAGACATTAATCTTAGTAGCGATGTAACTTTAATCACTTTCTTAGTGTTCACAGATATTAGCTGTCTGAAAAGGTCTGGAGATACAGGTGTGCTATATCTGAACTTCTTCAAACAGATTGGGCTTCTATTTTAAAAAGCGTTCAGAGGAAGAGATATTACAGCATCCCTTGCACCCAGTTTTACCACAAAGGGGAAGTTCTTTCTTTGTCATAGTAGTAAAGATAAGATTAAAACTCACAACTTTGTTGACCATTATATTGTGGCTATTCTTAAAGTCAGAAGTCTTGTTTCCACTTTTGGCAATGTCCAGCTGAATAACAGTGAACTCAGTAACCAAGGATATTATGTTTATAAACTTAGAAGTTTTATGTTCTTTCATAACTAAGACCTTTGTACATTCCTGATCATAGTAGATAGGATAGTTTGGAATAGTTTCTAACAGTTTATCATCCTGAATTCTTTTTAAATAGCTTTTCTTTTTTCCTAAATCAAAAAAAAATGTTAATGGTATACCAGAAATGATGTTTTTTGCTTAGGAAATGTTCCTTTCTAGCTAACCTTTTTTTTTTTTTCTTTTTAGATAACACAGAACAAATTCTTCAATTTATTTTATGAAATAATGTTGATGATTTATCCCTAAACCATACCCACAAGCATAGGTCGGCTGCAAGGAATACACAGATGTATCCAAATAGTACAATAGAGATTTATCAAGAAAACATCCTTTATATTAAATGCAGATCATATTAATAAGTATGAGGGCAATTTTAAGTCAGAACCTAAACACAAAAAGGGTATTGTAAATAAATGCTTCCATTACTTATCACTATCTCCACATAACTGACAAATTATAATTCTCTTCTAAAGCCCCCAAATATAGGCAACTACTAGTTAAAAGCAGATAGCATTTTAAAAGATCAAAATTAACTCCATTTTCAAGGAACTTAAAGACATTGTACTTCAACAGATTTGTATGTGAAATTATCACGCCGATCCTCTTATTACTTATAGATGGCAGATCAATGACCTTTAAGCAAGGACTTTGCACTAGGACCCTAAAGTATATGTTAAAGCGTTAGTAGGTTCAGTACATTCTTTGTGGTTTCATATAATTGCTTTGCAATTGATTAAGTTGCTTTCTTTTAAAGGAATATATTAAAATTCCTTTAGGAAAGAAAGCAAGATATTTTGAAAAAAGGGATATGCACTATAATTTTTAAAATATGCATTAAATGAACATATGTCAAAATCTGAAATGCTGGCTATTTATTCTTGTACTCCTAACATAGGAAAATGTTGTTAAAAATTAAGGAAGAGGGGCACCTGGGTGGCTCAGTGGGTTAAAGCCTCTGTCTTCGGCTCAGGTCATGATCCCGGGGTCCTGGGATCGAGCCCCGCGTCAGGCTCTCTGCTCAGCGGGGAGCCTGCTTCCCTTCCTCTCCCTCTGCCTGCCTCTCTGCCTACTTGTGATCTCTGCCTGTCAAATAAATAAATAAAATCTTAAAAAAAAAAAATTAAGGAAGAAAGAAAAAAAGTCAAACATCCTTAAGAAACTTAAGGAGTTTCACAATTCCTAAGTCAGTGTTTCTGTCCTAAGAGCCGTGACTATGAAGAGGCAGAAATATAAAGAATCTCAGTAAATTAAATACGGTAAAAACAAAACAAATCAAAACAAATCCTATATACTTAAGAAAGTAATCTCCTTTTGTTCCTTTTATGAGATCATGTTGGCTGAACGTATACTCTAGAAAGGAGGCTAACTATAGGTTTTTTGTATAACATTTAGTTTGCTAGAAAGGATTGTGTCAAATACTTGGGGATGGTAATTTTCAAAGGCCTGTTTTGTTAAAGTTATCCAATGCAAGGCAGTATGAGAATTAAAGATAATATACTGTGTTTTTTGTAAAGCTCAAGTTATTCAAATCTTTTTCTACTGCCTACTAGTTGCTATACATGAACTGATCCCTACTTCACTAACTTACATCTTTTCCTTTTAAGATTACTCCTTGTTCACTATATTATCTTCATTGCCCTTCTTCTTGTCCCTCAGAAATGTCATGGTTTGTTCCTGACTTAGGACTGTTCTATCTTCCTGGAATTCTCTTCCTAAAACATTTCATGGCTGGCTCCTTCTCATCATTTCAAGTTTCAGTTCACAAATGACCTTCTCAGATAAGCAGTATTCTCTAACCACCCATTTAGAATGACACTATGCTTATTTCCTTCTGTCTCATTACCTTTAAAAAAATTTTCTGCAAACTGCTTATCACTATCTCAGATTGTATTGTTATTTTATTGTTGGTCTACTCTCATTAGAATAAGCCCCATGGAAACAGTAATTGTAACCCTTTTATTTAACTATATTTCAAGGACTCAGATATGTTCATGGCACACAGATGTCATTAAATAAATATTCCTTTTTTTTTTTAAATATCTGAGGTTCTGTCCTTCCTCAATTTCATTAAAGTGTTCCTTTATGGGATGATATGAGTAGATGGTAGTTGTAGTAAGTAGGCTAGTTTTGGCTTTAAGTAAAGGTAAGATGTATTGTAAAGATGCAGGGAGTATCTGATGGAATCCAAAGGTTGGGACTCAGGATTCCATCCAGTGCCAGCACGATACACTTCATCTCTATTCTGGACATGCATTTCCTTCTCTTGCTGCGGAGGATCACTTCCTAGTCCTCTTAATGGAAAATATAGCTGCCAGCATCTCCTGAATTTTTTCAGTACTAGCCCAGACAATAGGAAGAGATTCATCTAGTACCCTTCACTCCCCTGTTCAACAACTATGTTGTATTATTAGAACTTGGTGGTATTTGCTGTAACCATGTGAAATGGAATTGGAGAGAAAACCCAAGTTGATAGTATAATGATAATTAATGTTTACCCTTGACCACCTCTGAAGTTCGGTTTTCCATCTTTTAAATTTTGCTGGTATATGAAGTTAGAAGATCTGAAAAGCGCTGTCCTGGGGATATTAAAAAGAAATGTCCTTTCATGGAAGGAATTTACAGTTTGGTTGAGGGCAGTAAGATATATACATGAAGGAAAGAAATGATCAAAAATAGCATAGTGATAATACAGAAACAGGAAAATATTTGCAACTTGTATTGCAGACAAAGGTGAACTTCCTTGATATATAACGAATACCTGTAAGTTGATAAGAAAAAGACCAGCAATAAAGTTGGGTAAAGATTATAGACAGAATTCATAGAGATGGAAATCTGAGTGGTTCCTAAGCATATATATTCAACCTCACACATAATATAAATATCATAAATTAAACCAATGAGGTACCATTTTCACAAATTAGAAGAATCAAAAAAGAATTTGATAATTTTTTCAGGAGGATAGAGACTAACAGGTGTTCTCTTACATTGCTGGTGGAAATATAAATCAATAGAATATGATGTGATTGAAATTTCTGAAGAGTACTAGTGTAAATAGAAATACTTGAGAATATGCATAAATTGGTGTTAGGTGTTTGTGGGAGAGGAAAGTGCTAATGTACAATTTAATTATCTGAACACTAACTTGTGTTGCTTTATTTTTAGCTTTAGTCATGAAACAAGCCCAGGCTAAGTAAATCCAGCAAGGTCACATACCCTCCTAACCCTGAACAAAGGAGTCTCCTTTTAGGATTATATTCAGTTCATCTTCCCAGATCACCCTTTCTTTTACTCTAGTGCTGGGGAAGTTTGTTTTTAAATCACTGAGATTTCTATATATTTCTATGTTTTTCAGAGCGTAGCACTTTGTTAGCTGCTTAGTAGCACTCAAGTAGATTGACGGGAACAGTGCTTAGTTTATTAATTTCTCATAGACCTACTTCATAATTTTATGCTTTTGGAGATCTTTTGTAAAAAGTGATTTAGAATTTCATTTGATAAATGTACTTCAGATTTTATTACAATAAATGGTCAATAGGGCAGTTTTATAAATTATTTATAATGTAGTGTATTAATGAAACCTTACCTTTACATGGTTCCTTTGTTCTATAAAATATTGTTAGATCTTAGTTGTGTTAGATAGATATGAAAAGTGGGATAGGGCAGCTGAGGATGCATGAAATCTTTCTAGAACAATTTGTGAGGAAGTATGAGGAAAATGACTGAGCAAATCAAGGGCATATGGTTTAGAGAAGGTATAAGGTGGAACATAGAAGGGCTACTCTTAGAAGGAGTTTTAACCTCGGAAAATGCTAAGCCAATTTAGCTGAATATATACTTCAAGAATATGATATATACTTTATAATATTTTTACTCTCTAGGTCATTTACCATGAATTGACTTTGGTACAGGGGTTCTCCACCTAAGTAGGCATCATAATCCTTTAGAGTTATTCTATACCAAAGGATCCTAATTTGGTAAGTCTGGTGTAGGGCCAGATCATGTTTATGTTTTTAAAATGAAGAAGAGCCAATATTTGTCAAGTAATACATTATGTAAAATACTCTCTTTAATAACCAATTCAGTTAGTGTAGCTTTTAGGATCCTACACCATTTACATAACTCTAACCCTAGAATTTGGTCTCTTACCATGGTGTCTACTTTAACCACATCGATACCTCTACAAGCATCAGATTTCCATTGCTTTGCTAACTTTTATACTCTTCCCTTTTTTGTTCCCTTGTGTCTTCTTTACTAATAAATCTTCAAACTTGCCTCTTCCAAGAAGCTACATTGACTGGCCTCATGCACAGTTTATCTTTTCAGTAGAAGATAAATTATAGCACAACACTTATTTTTTTTTAAAGATTTTATTTATTTATATGATAGACAGAGATCACATAGGCAGGCAGAGAGGCAGGCAGAGAGGGGAGAGGAGAAGCAGGCTCCCTGCCGAGCAGAGAGCCCGATGTGGGACTCGATCCCAGGATGCTGGGATCATGACCCGAGCCGAAGGCAGCGGCTTAACCCACTGAGCCACCCAGGCGTCCCAGCACAACACTTATATAAGGCAATTACACACCATGTCAGTAGCTGATTTGTATGCTTTTGTTCACATGAGCCCTGTATGTATATGCCTGGTTGTACTGTTTGAACCTCCTTAATTTTTCCTCTCAGTACCAAGAGCTTGGAGCTCAGTCATAGTATCAGTGGCATGAACAATATTATTGAGTACTTATTATGTTTTAGAACTACACTAAATGCTCTCCAGACATTATCTCATTTGCTCATCAGATTTTTGAAATCAGAAACCCTTATATGGTTGTGTCAGTTTTCTGTGTCTGCTGTATAACAAATTCCCATAAACTTGGTGGCTTAAAACAGAAGACATTTATTCTCTCACAGTCTAGAGGCCAGAGGTCTGAAATCAGTATCATTGCGCGAAAATCAGGGAATTGGCAGGGCTGTGCTCCCTCACAGGCTCAAGAAGAGAATCTGTTCTTTGCCTCTTTCATGGTTCTGGTGGCTGCCAGCATTCTTTGGCTTGTGGTTCCATCACTTTACTCTTCAGTGGCTTCGGATCTCTCTCGCCTCTGTTCTTCTCCTGTGTGCGTGAGAGAAAGAGAAATCTCCCTTTGACTTTCTTTTTAAGGACACTTATAATGGCATTTAGGGCCCACATAATAACCCCTGATAATCCATATAAGATAACATTCACAGGTTCCAGGCCTACAACCTGGTTGGTTATCTTTGGAAGACTACTAGCCTACTACACTAGTAATTCAAATAGTCCAGAAAAGGAGGGCTGGTGAAAGTCTTTATCCCATCTTGTCCCTCTCTTTGTAAATCAGTGTTTCTTAGGCAGGGATGATTTTGCTACCCTCCCTTCACTTCCCTCAAGGACATTTAGCTGTCATAACTGGAGGGGATTGCTGCTTTGGAATCTATCAGATAGAGGCCAGGGAGAATACAACAGTGCACAGGACAGACTCCCACAACAAAGAATTCTCCAGCCCTAAATGTCATAGTGCTAAGGTTGAAAAACACTATTTTGAAGGTGACTGTTGCCAGGAGTTTCTTGCATATCATTCCCAGAAAAAGTCTTATACCTCACCAGCACATTATCATGAGTAAAACCCTCTAATCTGAGTTAATTATGACTGGTGGTAGTTTGTGGTTCACTGAAAGTTGATTTAAGCAAGGACTCAAAAATGATTCACACATACTTTAAATAATATATTTTTACTTAAAAATATAAATATTCTGTACATTTATCTGCCAGTGTTTTCTTTGAGTATGTATCTTTTGCTCGGAGTTCTGTGTCATTATTCTTCTAATTATTCTAGTGTATTGTCACTGATTCCTAGCTTTTGAGTAGGAACTAAAAAATTCATGCAGGAATCTGAGTATAGGATCCTTGTAGTGTTTTATGACTCCTCAGTTGTTTTTAGTTGTGTGCTTATATTTAATTATATAGTAGATAGCATTTTGTTTTCTTGGGTTTTTTGTCACTTGCTTTTATTTATTTATTTTTTTAAAAAAGTTTTTTTTTAAAGATTTTATTTATTTATTTATTTGACAGACAGAGATCACAAGTAGACAGAGATGCAGGCAGAGAGAGAGGAGGAGGCAGGCTCCCTGCTGAGCAGAGAGCCTGACGCGGGGCCCGATCCCAGGACCCTGGGATCATGACCTGAGCTGAAGGCAGAGGCTTTAACCCACTGAGCCACCCAGGCGCCCCTGTCACTTGCTTTTTTTGGGTCTCTCCAAAGCATTCAACTTGGTTTTCATATGAGGAATGATATAACTCCATGGTTTTGTATTGAATAAAATATTGTCTGTGTATATATGTAAAATACATTTTTTTAAAGATTATTTATTTATTTATTTGTCAGATAGAGAGCACAGGCAGACAGAGTGGCAGGCAGAGGCAGAGGGAGAAGCAGGCTCACTGCTGAGCAAGGAGCCCGATGTGGGGCTCGATCCCAGGACGCCGGGATCATGACCTGAGCCGAAGGCAGCCGCTTAACCAACTGAGCCACCCAGGCATCCCTAAAATACATTTTTATATATGAGGAAATATATGTTTAATGTTAAAAATTATATATAAAGAAATTCTGTTTTGTATAAAAAGTAATGACTCCTTAAGCTATTGGGAATACTACTACCAGATGAACTAATTTGCATAGTTTCTTATCTGGTGATAAGATGACAGCTCATGTCCTAGCTGCTTCCAAATTTTTGGAATTTGTAGAAAATTTTGTCTTAATACAAATGAGAGTTTATAAATTATAGGATAATACTTTACATACTTTATTGCTATGCCATCTTAATGCTTGACTTCCTCTTCTACTAAAGGAAACATTGGCTTTTCATTAACTATAATAATATTACTTGGGATTTTGCTTACTAGCAAAATATTTTTACTGCTTGCATAGTTAAATCCTACAATTCCTTGAAATTAGTGTTTGCATTTTATCATTTTCTTACTTACCATGACAGGACAGTTAGAGACATGGGTTGTAATCCCAGTTTTTCTAACTTTCAGCTCTTTTACTTTTTCAGAACTCAGTTCTGTGTGGTACAAACAGTAAGCCTGCTGGCAAACATGCCTGGTGTTAGCACTGAACTCAATTTCAGTTACCTCATCTCTAAAACAGAGGTTATAATATCTATTGTGTTAGTGTAAGATTTTAATTAGATAATATAGTCTGCTTCGCACAGACTCTGGTACATTTTAAGTGTTCAGTAATTGTCTGTATCATTTTCTTTTCTTACTATTTGGTACAGTGTTATATGTGCAGTGAATAATATTTGTTGAATAACATTTTCGGTTGCCTTTGCCTGATTCATAACTTCCACTTTCTTTCACTGCAGTATGAGCTATGTCTCAGTAAATATTTTTATAAAAGAACTCTGCTTTTAAAGTAGTTTGGTAAATTATGTGCTGTTAACTAAAGTTAATAAATCTTATTTTTATACATGACATTTAAATGTGTTTGTAAAGGGAGATTGAGTGGAAAGAGACTATGTGACCTCAAAGATTCCTTCCAACAAAATACGATTTATAAAGCTCAACATAATCCCGATTTTTCCTCCTGCTTTCCCTCTAAAAATCTACAGAAGTAAATAGTGCTTGATAATGTAGCTTTTTTTTTTCTTAAATGAAGAGAATGACCATAGTTGCAATATGTTCCTAATGGTCCATTATCACATAAAAGGAATTTTTTAGTATTTTGGATGAATGTGGCTGTCTTCAAATGGATTTGTCTTTCTCTTTTATTTAGAATATATATATCTATATACATATAATAAAATGTTTCATGGGAAATTTAGCTTTAATAAATAAAATTTTTTGCCTTTTTATTCATCTATTAAATGCTCTTCTATTTGGGACTTTGACATAGGAAACATGGGCAACTGAGTTAAATTTAATTCGTTGAAATTACTTATTTCAGAAATTAAACAGTGATCATCATTATTTTTGTGTAAGTTGATTCAAATGCTTCTCATTTCCTTTTTCAAACTAGTAATCTTTTGGAATAGTGGATAAATGAAAAACTTTAAACCATGTTTTTAAGAAGGTTGAAGCACCTTGTGAGGCATATAGGCGAAGTTGTCAGTGGATGCCCTCATTATTCTTAGCATTAGGTTCTTGAAAACCTTAACGTAGAGAAATTTTCCCTGAAGGAATTAAAGATGTTATGGGAGAAATAAGGATAAGGAGTTGTGGTTGTGAATGAACTTTAAAAAATCCTTATAAACTTTTAATGTTCATCCAATTAAAACCTTGAATAAAATATATCAAACAGATTATCAACAACATTTTATGCAATTAAATTTGGAAATATC